>OOFC01033078.1:36019-72111 GCA_900323345.1 Pseudochromis fuscus | reverse complement strand
GGTGCGCTTAATAGTGGAAAATACGGTAATAAAAGAAAGAGCATATGTGAGTAAAAACAACCTGTTTCCACCATAATGTTACTGATGTCACCCTCTCTGTCTGGGATGAACACATCAGTAGATATGTAACTTCATCATCTTCTACAGATGTAATAAGAAATCCAGAGCGCTGCTGTCCTCCTCACTCATTATAACCTTTTCCAAACGGACTTTGCCATCTGTGTTTCTTCCTGCTGCAGCTGTTGTTACTGCTCTTCCTCACGTTCAAGACAAACACAGAGCACTGCGGACGGACACATCTGCCTCCACGATTACCACTCCATGAACTAGGACATCCACAGAGAGCTAATTTAGCCAGTAATGACAGTAGGCCTGTGTTTACAACAGCTGTTGCATTTTGTGTGCGTTATTAGAGTCATCTGCGTCAAAAAGCTGGGGTTGTAATATCCAATTAAAATCAATTTGACCAGCAGTCTATGGTTATATGAACACTGGCTTCCCTGCTACATCTGGTCAGTAACATGCAGCTGCCACAGACAGGAAAAAGTTTTTAATTCACCCAAACTTTCATGGAGGAAAATATTTACATGTAATAGTTTAGCAACACAACAACACAAAATGTTGTTGGGATTATGGTCAAATTGTGAGTTTAGTAATTATCTGAGTTGTAATTGAAATGATTGTTATAATTTGTCACAATATCTGCCTAAAATGATTTATAAATCTCACACAAATATAAATGAAATGTGTCAGAGGTCGATAAAGTGGAAGACCTCACAACGCAGTACTGAAATCATTTAGGGAAGGTGTTGAGAAACCACTCAGTCAGCTGATTGTGGGCTTTTGTCTTGTATTAAGAAAGCAGCTCAGCTCTGTTCACTCTCAGTTCTGGACACGATCGAGTCGACTCCAGTGGACAGTCGGGCTTCAGGTACGGTGTTATTTAATATTTAGATGCAACAATATTTAATTTTAGTAAACTTTGTTGTTAAATTATGTTCAGTCTAAGATTTAAAACATTTTTCTTCTCTCTCTTTTTTTTTTTTTTTACAGAATTAACAGTTTTGCTCTTACAAGGCAACATGGATCTCTCCTTTGACAACTATGAAAACTGGGACTATAACTACACCTATGAAAGCGAGTTCACTCCACACGAGGAGCCGGTCTTTCAGCACCAGTCAACGTGTTTTAAGGAGGTCTTATGTGTGTCTTTACTCGTGGTCAGTGTGGTCATTTTTCTGCTGGGCTTCTGTGGAAACGCGTTGGTCATCTGGATTTCTGGCTTCAAGATGAAGAAGACAGTGAACACCACGTGGTACTTGAGCCTTGCCATCTCCGACTTCGTCTTCTGCGCCTTCCTCCCGTTCAGCATCACTAACATGGTGATGGAGGAGTGGATCTTCGGCCCTTTCCTGTGCAAGTTCGCCTCCACGGTTATGTTCGTCAACATGTTCAGCAGCATCTTCCTCCTCGTCATCATCAGTGTCGACCGCTGTGTGTCGGTCGTGTTTCCAGTTTGGGCCCAGAACCAGCGCACTGTGAAAAAGGCCTCAGTTGTTGTTGTCTTTGCCTGGCTTCTCGCCATCGGACTCAGCATTCCCTCTGTGATCTTTCGGGATGTCCACACTCACCTGGGGAGGACCATTTGCTTCAACAATTACACATTAACCGCAAACAGCCACCAGATTGTTGCAGTGAGTCGCTTCCTTTCAGGCTTTGTTATCCCCTTCATCATCATTATCATTTGCTACTCCATCATCATCGCCAAACTTCGAACCAACAGAATGAGCAAATCCTCCAAACCTTTCAAAGTGATGAGCGCACTCATCGCCGCTTTCTTCATCTGCTGGCTGCCCTACCACGTGTTCGTCCTGCTGGAGCTCAACCACCAAAACTACAGCCACGCCATTTTAACCACAGGACTCAAAGTAGGGA
This sequence comes from Pseudochromis fuscus, assembly GCA_900323345.1. Classification (NCBI taxonomy): domain Eukaryota; kingdom Metazoa; phylum Chordata; class Actinopteri; family Pseudochromidae; genus Pseudochromis; species Pseudochromis fuscus. The sequence goes on along the minus strand of OOFC01033078.1, from coordinate 70,176 downwards.
CCTCTCTGGCCTCGGCAAACAGTTTCCTCAATCCCGTGCTGTACGTCTTCATGGGCAACGACTTCAAGCAGAAGTTCAAGAGCTCTGTGCTCTCAAAGATGGAGAACGCAATGGGAGAGGAAGGCCGCACCACCAGCCGATACCTGTCCAGGTCCAGCTCAATGGACGGCAGAGCTTCAACACACATCTAGAGGTTCAGACTTTGAAACTGTTTCACGCTTGTTGGCCAACAACAGCAAAAAAAAAAAAAAAAACTGATATAAAAGCACAAGATGTGAAATATGTCTTTGCTTGTGAAAAAAAAGACTAAATCTGTATATATCACTGTAGAAATGATGTTTATTGTTTCTCCTCTCAGCACAGAGAAAGCTTCAAACACATAATGTATTTGAAGAATGTGAGCCAGGATGTAAACATGTAGTCAGCTCATGTTGTGTTGGAGGATGCAACACAGTCTCACTCAGAGATGTTCAGAGTGTTGCATGTGGGAAGGTTTTGCTGGTAAATTTAACTGTGATACAAAGAGGAGATCTGGATGTAAAAAAAACCCAAATGTAAATACGTAAAATGTATTATTATTACTTTAAGAACAAGAAAATACGTTTATCAACACACGTCAGCACATTTTGATGAAGGCTTTTCAGAATACCAATCTAAGTGCATCGGTGACCACACACACTATCTATCACAAATGTTTCCTGTTTCCTGTGTGGGGCTCCTGTGTGCTCATGTATTGATTGAAATATTATGTCTGTTTTCATCAGCACATGAATTACGACAGGAAACAATCTAATGTTGTAACTTAGTTGGATAAGCTTCAGGCTTTTGGTGATAGGAAGATTTTAAATGTAAATATTTGTTTGTTTTTTATAGATCTGATTGTTGTAAAGTTTGAATTTGCTGCCTTGATCTCTGAATTGAGATGTCAACAGAAATGCAAATAAACCAACATCGATGAAGTAATGAGGCGTCACTTTGTCTTTACATGCACATAACACCTAAAAAAACTCCCCGCTTGAAAAGGGGATGTTCTGTGGCTTCATCTCCTGTCACCACTATGCACAACTATGTCCATGTTGCAACTCACAAGTGTATCTGGCCTACCACAAGTGTGTGGGGGTTTGCTGTGGGGTCATGTGCAATGCATGCTACTATCCACTTTGGACAGATCTTTATTGGATGAGGTGAATGCATTTCTCTCCAAAATAGCTGTAAGTGTGCTTTGTAGAAGAATAAATAAATAATCACTTGTGTTGGTCATCAAACATGAGTATTTCATTCACAACTTTAGTTATTTCATTGATATTTCACTTGCATATACAGGGTGCCTAATCCCTCTCTTTGCACATGTTTGCTGCCTCATTTTTTCCAAATACTTGTGAAAAACCAGAGGTTGAATTAGACATATGAGCTCACAGTACCATCTTTCAAAAAGAAGGTCACAATGTTCTTCCTGTGCTGGTGTGAACTGAGCAGAAATATGTCATGAATATGTATGGGCTGAATCTCTGTTCCTATTTAGTGCCAAAATAAGAGGAATCATAACAACAACCACAGCGTCCGGTGATTTTTCTTATGTTGAAACACTGCAGAGCTCTTCAGCGGTGATGTGAAACACAGGCAGTGAGTCAAAATGAAACTTTACATATAGAGTTCATCTTTAAATTTGCATTGTGCTGAACAATATGCAAATATGAAAGAGCTGATTCAGTGTGAACAACAGGCAGGAGTTAGTAGCCACCTCTGCAGAGCGTTTACAGGCTTTCAGTGCTTTGTTTTGCTGCTTGTTCAGACTCACCACTTTTAACTTGGTCATAAGGAAACAGAAACACACAGTTACTTCAGCTGATGAGCACAGTGAAGCATTCAGTCACTGGTAATTCATTCAGCAGCTGCTGGACACCAGAACTAAGCTAAAGGTTTAGGGACTGTGGCATTTATCAAGGGGTCAGACATACAACTGTGTGTTGCTCCATATCTGCTGAACAACAGGTGCCAACACCAACTGTAAGTTGGACTTAATATGAAATTCAGTTGTGATGTCGACAGACAGCTTCCCTCATATTTGCTCTTTATGGGCTTTATACCCATTTTTACCTAGTCCTCAAGAACAGCTTCTTATCATAGTGTTTATTTTGACTTACCGTAGCTTGGTCATCATGCTGTCAGCTGATTATCAAAAGATTCATTGTGGTCAAATTGTTCATGTTGTATATTGAATATATAGACTGATATAGAGTGGACGAGTGTTAGATTAATAATTTGTCCAATACTTTGGTTTGTAGTCAGTAGTGACATTTCAGTGGACCTCACATTTGTGTTCAGTGCAATTTGTAAATGTTAGCATGCTCACATGTTAACTGAGATGTATTGTCATTGTAGACATTAGTATTCTGCTGTAAGCCTCAGAAAGCTGTATGATTGTAGTACCTTAGTTCTTTTATAACTTCCCTTTTCTGTGTTTTACAGGAAAGCTGTAAAACCCTGGTCGTGCTCACTTGAGCTAAGAAGCACTCAAAGGGCCATAGTAGGAAAGCACTTTTATATTCCCCCCTGATCCACAGAGAGAGGCTGAACTGTATTATGATATAGTATTATGTGTGTATCATGTGGTAGATGACAGCTGGTGGAATTGAGGTAAAGCTGAATTAGGTCAGAATATATCAAATTTTAATTTAGAAATCTAAATGTTCAGCCCTATTTTTTCTGATCTGCTGCGTATGTTAACCACAGACTGTATGTAGAAGTAAAAAAACAAAAAACATCATTAAGTAGATATTAGGTTTCAAAAAGAGGAATAGTTAGGGGTGTATTTAGTTTGATTGTCAGGCCTTGTCTCCACATAAGCCTAGTATCATACACATTAGATCGTGTTCTCAGGTTCAAAGGTCAGACCCGCCTCCTCACTCCTCCCTTCATATCCAAATATGGTCACACGACCAACATGGCAACATTCAAATACCAAACTCCTGGCTGCAAAATGCCAGATCACAAACCAACGAATGACATCACATCAGTTTTTTCTGTCATCCATTTCCATGTAAATACAGGTGATAATACAAGTGTAGACCCGGACACAGTAGACCATAGCACTTTATTAAATTTACTCATTTATTGGGCCTTAATACATTACATTCATTCCATAGAAAATACATTCAAGTGTGACACCTGTTGAAGAAGTGCCAGCTCATCAATGAAAGCCAGAGCCAATAAAGTTTAAAGCATGTGTTAAAAATAGAAACAACTTCTCCTGTTTGCTTGTTGCAATACAAATATTTTTGATGTGTCAGCACACACTATAAAAATATATTTATGTCATACTGAAAATGGAAGTCAGTTTATGTTTTCTCTCATTCATCAGTGTTTTTTCTTAAATATATTCCTGTATCTGTTTAGTTATATTGATTTGAAGCATATGGCAGAGCACTTTAGTACCGGTATATGACGTGCTGTTTGTAAAATCTGAGCAGAGTTTTTCCTGGAGATTTTTTTTAAATTAGGAAGAGTAAAATGATTACCAGCTTTAACTGTTTTAAAGCATTTTCTTACAACAAAGCAATAATAATAATAATAATAATAATAATAATAATAATAATAATAATAAAAAAAAGACAAAGAAAGTTTTCACATTCAGTATGATTAGCTGTCATAAATAAATCTACAACAATCACTACTACTAAAGGTAACCTCCAGTCTAGTACATGAATGTAACTCTTAATTCCTCAGTGATCTTTGGGGAAGGTGTTGCACAGTGAAGTGCTTTTTGGATTTTTGCATTGAGTCCAGTGTTAGGAAAACATATTCACAACCAAATTAGTCAACATGTGCGCTGCACACCAGAGATAAATAAATGCTGAAGACATTAATCCTCTTCTCTCTTTGAGTCAGTGCCTTCAAGAGGGATTATTCATCTCCTTGAATATAAGGAGCTAAGATTTAAATTCTTTACCTCCTGATCATCAAAACAAGATTTTTTTTTTTTTTTTCACATACAGTAAGTTAAACAACTTACAAAAACCTGGAAACACACAGTATCGTCATCAGGTAATCATACCCTGCATATTGCATTTTCCCTCTAAGAAGGAGATAAAGTTTTAAAGTTTTCCATGAACTTCATATATAAAATAATTCTGTAAGTGTAATAGCAGCAGACAATTTTTTTTGAGTTTTAATTTCTCATAATAGTTGTTTGTCTTTTGCACAAAATATGCTCATACAACACACTTTGCAGTGTTGTGTCATACCTTTTGGGTAAATGTTTTTTCACTGGCAACAAATCACCCAGCACAGTCAGACGAGCCTCTCCGTGGTCACAGCTATTGTACCTTCTTCGTGTTAAGGCATGTGCACATGCCTACACAGCACATGTGCATAGAGCAGGATAAGAAGTGCTTTTCATTCAGTCTAATAGAAAAACCAAACTCCTCAGTTAAAACTACCTTGAATGCATAAAGATGTTGAAATTGAAACAAAAATTTAAAAAGACGAGTAAAAATGTAACTAGGGAGCTAAAGAGACGGATGTCTTCTCACTACTAGGTGACTTCACAGAAAAATAATAATAATTAAAAAAAAAACTATTGAAGTCATGTCATCCTACAAAATGTGGTGCAGAGTCTGCTGACAAAACAGTCCAATTAAAGGAGGAAAAAAGGAAAGCAAAGGGATGACATTTATCATCTTGGCATATAATCCTCTGGAACTCCAGACATGTTTCTTTTCTTCAAGGCAGCGTCTACTGTTCTGATCAGTTCATTGATGTTCACTCGCATCTCTGGAGTATACGGATCGTACTCAAGTTTGCGTAGCCCTGACCGTTTAAAGTTTCCATCCTTTTGGCCCTCTACACACAGCAGGCGATCCTCAGAAACCTTCAGTCCCAGGAACTGAACCATCCCCTTGAGATGGGAGAACAGGTCCCTCTTCAGATTCTCAAAGTGGACCACGTGGACGTTCTTCCCATAGTTCAGCCAGTCCAACGTGTGGGACGCCCACCACGGGGCATAGTTCTTGACAAACTCGGGCCACTCTGCAAAATAAAAGAGAGGACAGGAAATAAATAAACAACCACCTGTATGTCCACCTCTGCAAACTGAAATATTAACTAACAATATGTGAAATTAGCTGCAATGCAATAACACACATATAGAAACAGGTTTAATGTAACAGAAAACCAAAGTGGAAGAATAAAGAAATAAAAAAAAGCAATGCAGTCAATGAAGATGGGGATAAGGGGAAGTCGTTTATTCATTCATTTATTTCTGTGTCTGCTTGTATATAAATAAAATAGTTTAGCGTAAGAAGAAGGAGAAGAAGAAGAAGGCAGCAGGGGATTAAAAGTTTGATCTTTTACCGTATTTTCTGCACTATAAGGCGCATCAGATTTTAAGGCGGAGCTTCAATGAATGGCCTATTTTAAAATTGTTTTCATATATAAGGCGCACCGCATTATAAGGAGCATAGAATAGAAACTACAGTAGTGGCTGGGGTTGTGTTATCATCCATCTAGATGAAGCTGCGCTAAAGTGAATGTCAACAAAACAGTCAGATAAGTCAGTCAGTCAAACTTTATTGATAGAAAACAAACCAACGTTCTGACAACTCCGTTCACTCCCAAAACAAGTTAGTGCATTCACAATACGGTACCGTACGTACCGGTAGCTCTTACCGGTATTTCTGCCAGCTACGTCACTGACGTAGTATTATCTTTTACCAACAGCAAGGTACAACAGGTAAACAACTTTTTATCACGTAGTTAGTGCATCACAAACGTGGAGGGAACTTTTCCCTGATTCAGTAAACACATAGAAGAAACAGTCTGATACCGCTACGGTAAATCAAACATTAGTGCAATCACAATATACACCCCCTGACTACGGTAGCCATTGATTCATATAAAAGGCACATCGGATTATAAGGTGCACTGTCGGTTGTGGAGAAAATTAAAGGCTTTTGGGTGCACCTTATAGTGTGGAAAATACGGTACTTTAACCTGACAATTAGATGGACGTTCTTAGTTTTCAGGCAAACTGCAGAGGTACTGTAGGAAAATCCTTTTCTTGCAACTTTTACTCATTGATAAACTACTGGCCCATAAAAGCAGCAGCTGGCAGGAGCAGTGCTGCATTAGAACACATTTTTACTGCGAGGAGAGGTCGTCATTAAAGTTTAAAGCCTGCTGAGTTAGCAGTGCTGTCTCAGAAAGCAATGATGGAGGCAACTTTAGTAGCAGAGAGGACAGAATATTATATTCTTCATCTGAAAACACAACCGAAACTGTATCTGTGACCACACTGGTGCTGTTCTCCTTTTCTGTCAGACTTTCCAGAGAAACCTAAACTTAGAATACAGAGAGCTGGATAATTAATTGAAACTGTTCTAAATAAGATGTTGGTATTAACAGAAGATTTGTAACTAAATCTATCAAATATTACTGGAAAATAACTCCCTGTGCTTTGTAAACTGAAGTCCTATCCAAAATAAGTTACACTGGCCCCTGAGCTGACTTTATGGGGCCACACAGGAAGGCATCAGTGTCTGTAACACTGAGCCCCACAGTCTCCCACTGTAGAGGTGAGTGCATCGACTCATACATGTGGGGGCCCTGTACACAATGTGACGCTGACGTCGGGCCGGAGCTGCTCTCTGGATTCGAAGTGGCAGCTGTCAAAAAGCCTTTCTCTTTACTGATGTCACTGCATCATTTCCCCATCAACAGAAGGAATAAACATTCATTGGAAATGGCAGGCCAAATGTGCTGATGTTTTCACAAAGAGAGACAACTGCTGGGTCGGCAACTCTCCAGCCTCTGGAAAATCGATTAAACCTCGCTGAAAGTCAGAGAGACGATGCACGGACAAGACAAAAACCAGTTGCCATGGTTACCGAGACACAGTAAGGTGGGTGGATGCAGCGAGAAGACTAGAATATGCATGAAATATGGAGGCATCTGAGGAAAATGGGGATGAAACATTGCCTCTGTTGAACCAAAAGGTTTGTTTCTTTAAATATGTCTTGAAGAACCACTTTATCCACCACCTCTTTATCATCATGGAGACACAACAAGAATTTAACTTCACTAAATTTTGCTGACACATCATTCAGTGGTTGCACAATGCAGTGTGATGCACTAGATATGAGACAAAATTTCCAAAACTGTTACACAACAAATAATCTGGACAAATATATATTCCTGTGTAATATATGAATATCAATGGCAAATCAAATCTAGCAAAGAATTTATTTATTTTTTTCATTGACCACAAAGTTTCACAAAACAACACAAAATCTGTTCCTACATGTTCCCAGTTTTCTTAAAGGAACAGTCTGATATTTTTTAAACATACTTGATGTCTGGTAGAGAGTTACATGGGTAGATTGTTACGCTCACATCTGTACAGTAAATGTGAAACTACAGCTGACTGCACATCAGCTTAGCGTAGCATAAAAACTGGAAACAGAGGGAGCTGAGTTAGCTGCTGAGTCGACCTACTGCACATCTAAAGCTCACCAATTAGCATGTTATACTGTGTTTACAAAGGCATCATCTCCTCTGGGAATTGGGGATTTTTGTCACCCTCACTTTTAGTTTCAATTTTATTTACATAATACATAATTCAGATAAAACAAAATGATTTAAAAAACACTGAAATGGTTGCCTCAGCTGCTGTTTTCTGTTTTTGAGCTTTAGATTTTCAGAATTTATTGTCACCTCGCACTTTACAAAGAGTTTTAATTATTGCTTTAAGTGTCGTCAGAGTACCTGGGACAAATTTTTGTGATGAATGTGAACGTGCACGACACAGGCAATTGACTGAATTTTAAATGTCTCAATCAAATGTAGGACGAGAGTTTGAGCAGCAGCACTGGTGACACATGTCATGATCCTACTCATCAGAGTGACTAAGACTGGTTCATTGTTTCATTTCTCCAAACAGACAATTAGATTGGTGCCAAAACCAGGCGTCATGATGGGTTTCAATTTTTCCATTGTTGACTTGCATCAATCTACAGTTGTGCTCATAAGTTTACATACCCTCGCAGAATTTGTGATTTTTTTTTGCCCATTTTTCAGAGAATGTCAATGATGAGAAAAAAAAACTTTTAGTGGTTGGGTGAAGCCATTTATTGTCAAACAACTGCGTACTCTTTTTGAATCACAATGACAACAGAAACTACCCAAATGATCCTGATCAATATGGCCAAAAAAATCGCAAATTCTGCCAGGGTATGTAAACTTATGAGCACAACTGTATCTATCTATCTATCTATCTATCTATCTATCTATCTATCTATCTATCTATCTATCTATCTTAAATGTATTATTTTCTGTGTGAGCCACAGATTTCGACAGCTCACCTTTCCCTCGCCAATGGGCCTGGGAGGCAAATCCAATATGTCCGCCATATTTGCGGTTGAATTCTGCCATTAGGGCTTTGTAGGGGTTTCGGATCATGATGATGCTGGAGTCAAAGGCTTCGATCTCCTTCTTGCCGCTCTCATGTGTCTTAATGCAGATTGTCCTCCCACTCCGCCAGTGGTCGCGCTCCCCTTTAAATCCTGTAAAACAATGGCATCCCACAGTGAATATATTCAATCCACAGAGGTGTATTCATGGCTGGAGTGTTTGTGAATGATGTCAGACACATGATGGGGTGTACCTTTATTGTAAAGGGAGCCATCAAAGTAATAGCTGCCTGTGTAGAAGCCCGTGGCGAGCTCAATGAGGTGGCGAGCCCAGGTGTTGCCAGCTCCAGGGAAACTGGCGAGGGCCACCAGCTGCTTTGCACGAGTGGGGAGGAAGTGGCGGTCCATGCAGCGGTTATCTGACAACACACAAAAGGCCGACAGACTGTGTAAAATTTTCATGAAGTTGCTCAACACAATAAAGCACATAGATACTGAAGGTGCACTCCTTCCTTCTTCTTAACATGGTTTTGTAATAACAAAGGCTACAGGCAAAAAAACTATTATGTTGAAACTTTGGAGTGACATCACATCATTAGTGAAAGAGGAAAGGTCAAGATGGTGTTATTTTTTGATGCGTGTGGGCTAGTTTGACTAATTCCTCTTTAAAACAAATTTCCTAACATTATCCAGTTCCTGACGTGGTTAGATCAGTTAAAAAAATCATTCTTAAGTTTTTTTGCATGCAGTTCACTTCCCACTGCAGCTTGTTTTTGTTTTGTTTTGTTTTTGTCTTCGCAGCATTAAACCTCCTTTTTTGTTTACTGGGCTGTGTTTCTGCTGATCTAAGCCACAGCTGTCTGCTGCACTGAGGAAACACTGCCCACAACAACACATATACTACAGACTGTTATCTTAGTTTTTATTTGGAAAAACAATAAACTGTTATCAATATCTGTCGCTATTTTTTCTATATCTATACCTATATTTCTTTTTTACATAAACAAAAGACAGAAGCTGGTTACTACGGTGTTAAAAGTGATGGTGTGTTTGGAGCAGGATATTTTACAAATACACTGAAGAGACATTCAATTACCTAAAATGGCAATAACAGTAAATATATGATGATATCAATAAATACAAAAAGAAAAGAAAAATACACTAAATTAACAAAAATTCTAATTTAAAGCTACAACACTGTGAGGTTAAAAACATTTTGATGCATATGATTTACAGCAGTTGATACAGTGTACAATAGCTGCGGGAGCTGTTTGTGTGACACAGTGCAGACCATAAGACTGCAAACACTTCTTCAGGCTCAGTACTTAAGCACTTTGCATTTGAAATTAAATATTGAATCCTACATTAAAGTACAAAGTCTCAGCTTTTTGTCTTTTCTTGATTGGTGACCAGGAAACATGCACGCCAACATCCTGGTGCATTTAGACAATGCAGTCCAAAATATGCAGTTTTTTTTCAACCTGCAAAGACTTGTGCTGCTCAGCCGACCAAGTTGTTTGTTTAAGATTAATGATAAAACTAATTACCTTCAATATCCCTCTAAGAACTATTTTCATTTTAAGCTCCATTAGTATTTTCTTCATTGAATGATCACTATACACTCAGATGGGCAACTCGACCTCCATCTAAACAGCAACTCTTCATCAAACCTGAGCGACATGTGATCTCAGAGTTGACTGAACATTTAGCAGCCCAGTGTCCAAACACTTTTGCGGCCTTGCATTTGAGCACTGTGTGTTATACCTCAGCACTTAACACTTTAGTTGTTTGTTTTTTAAAAGCATAAAAATGTGTCAAAATACTTGGTGACTATCGCCTGACACGCCTGTTGTTGAGATGTGCAGCCAGCAGACACCAAACTTTACCTTGAACCTGTGTCTGGTACACCACAAAGAACTTGTCGTTTCCACAGCTTTCAAACTCTTCCCCGTGGCAGCGATGCAAACACATGTCCTCGTCCTCCTGCTCATGCAGTGAGAAGAGAGGAGTCGGGAAGCCGCAGTAACATCGATCTCCAGCCAGCACCGCCAGCGATTTCTCCTGAAATACAGCCTCTATTATAAACTGAAGACACACTCATACAATGTACAAACATATAGCGCACAAACACACACACACACACAGACACACACACACAACACCTGCTCACCCTTTCTGTGCACATGTCCACGCACTTATCCACAGACATGTTTTGGATGACTGCGCTGAATGGAAGAGCCAATGTGACATTGTCTGGCCGGTGGAAGCACCCTTTGAAAATGGCACTGCCATCTGAAAGAGACAAAACAAACCAGTGTGTTACTCACCAACGGGAAAAAAACCACCACAATATTCTCCAGTTTTACGGTTACTGAGCACAGCCTCCCTCAGACTGGCCTCTAGCCACTGACCCCTGATGAAGAGATCCCACTGGGACTGTTCCGCAGTCTACTGAGGCCCTGACCTGCCAGCGGACTCAACCAATAGCAGCACTCACATCCCTGCAGTGTGTTGATGACCTTTAACCTCAGGTCCTCTCTCTGGGCTGATGGATGGACTATTTATCACAAGAGCACAGAGGAGCTGTTCTGTTCTTTCCTGTGAAGTTGTTGGTTTATCTTTTATATAGTGTTTCATGCTTGGAGTTTATTATTTTATTTCTTTTCATTTGCTGTTGCTGCAGATGTATTAAACAATAAGTAAGTAGGAAATCATTTGTTTTCAGTCTTCAGTTCAGTCCTACTCCTTTTCGACTATATAAACTCACTCTTCTTGCATCAAACAGACTATGTTCATTTAAATGTTTTTTTCTTTTCTTGATATATTATTATCTTTCTTACAAGTTCTTTCTTTCTTTGCCTGTTGGAAATGAATAAAGACTAAAAATGAGTTTAGTACTACACAACGCTCAAAGTTAAAATTGACCTTTAGTTACAACTAAAGAAACATCCAAAACATCAATTTTTCCGACTGCCGACATGTCAGCACTGCAGATGTACAGTCCTGCTGTCAACCCACTGTTAAGAATTATTAACAGAGGTAGGAAGCCAAACACTTAATGCTTTTTACCGTCACAGATACCGTGATGAACACAGCTTGGTTGCTCGGAAAAGCAGAAGCAGTATGGAGGTGTGTGTCTGTGGCATTGCTTTAAATTCATATACCAGCACCAAACTAAGAGAGCTGACAGTATTTCTGCTGTTGTTCTTCACTGAAACTGACCATCCGTGTTGTCAAGTTGTAAAAAAAAAACAGAAGAAAGAAATGCCCCATGCAAATTAATTTCAGCTCTGTGTGTGTGTCTAATGTTTTATTTATTTTTGACCTTTCTCTCTGAGTAAAAGATGCATTTTTAATGTCATGTCTCTGTTTTTCCCTGCAGTATATCTGCAGCGCATCTACTTTCTGTTACCCTCTTTTTGCTTTCACTTAGAGCTTCAAATAAGGCTCAAATAAAAAAAAAAATCGTGCAATATGGCATCCAAACATACATCCCAAACAAGGTCTAGAGGAGCAAATTACAGAGCTTTGATGCCTCTTTATGCAGGAATATTATAGCTGCTAATGTGCTACTGAAAACAACAGACCATGTGAGCACAATAGCTTGTATGTGGCAAAACCCCCAAAACAGCCACCTCAACACATTTCCTGCATTTCCTCTTTGATGTTTCGAGCATGGCTCACATGACGGACATGAGGGTAAGAGGTGAAAACACAGCTTACACAGCAGTTTGATAGAAGGCAAACAGAAGGGAAGGGAAAAGCAGAAATGAAAATAGTAATAAACAAACAGCAGTGGACTAGAAAAAACAAGCTATGGATTATGGATGGATCATGAATAGATTCATGACTGAGTCTCAGCTTTCACAGAATATTTCTGAGAAGCAGTATTGAGAAACCGAAGAGTAAAAGGAAAGAAGAAGGTGTGAAAAGTGACCTCACCTTGTGGCAGGGACTTTTTTAGATTACAGAAAAAAAGACCACAGAAAAAGGAAGAAACCATATCTTATGCTATCTTAAAACACTTCTTATTATCTTATGTCACTTCTGGTAATCAGCTCTTTCTTCCAACATTGCAGTTTTCTACCGACAGGCAGTGAGTGTTTAGGATGCAGACCACGGCTGGCTGGGCTACGTAGGTAGAACAGCTCTCCGGGGAAAAAGGTAAACACAACAGAGCAGCCTGCTCCCAACTGTGGCAGAAACCCAAAATAAAAAAAAATCTTTTCCCTCAAAGCAGCCGGGGTTGTATTTCTGGATAAAAATGACATCTCTGCCTCGGATATAATCAGCTATGCAGTACACTCGGCTCTGCATTTTATTAGAACATGGACACGAACACACTTTTTCGGTGACATAGGAGACAACGTTTTAGTGAAGTTATTAAAAGAAGAAATACTTCAAATTTCAAACGTGACAGCGCTCTCTTGTGTTCACTTAATAGCTCTGTGTGGAGCAGCACGTGGCTCGTATGAAGCCAGTGGGAGTATTTTTTTTTAAAAATAAGTGTCAGACTCACAGCGGCGTGCTGACTCCTGGCTCAGCTCCAGCCTATAGATGGACAGTCTGTTGGCTCCGCCGCAGAGGTTGCTCTTCTCTCCCTTACACTCCATGTTGCATTCGCTCTCTGTAGTGTTGGGCGCCTGGATCTTGTGACCACAGTAGCACTCTGCGCCGAACTCCAGGCCGGCATACATGTAGCCTCTGGAGGACAGAGAAGAAAAGGATTAGGGTCGTTATTCAAAGAGGACAGAAAGGGCTCGAGTGATTGCTCTGAGCCTTCATTATGTTTCTTAATCCTTCACAGGCCAATACAGTTTATCCTTCTGAGCAACTGGATGAGCTGGAATCAATAAAAATAAACAATACGCAGAAGATGCTGATGAAAAAAATGAAAAGACAAGACTCTGAAATAACATCTCTCGTTTTGGTGCCTGAAAACGAGAGAAGGTATTTATGCTGCAGGCCCTTTAAGACGAGGCCAATTAAAAATGAGTGTATTATACTTAGACACTGAATTCATCACACAAGGTCTCTCCTCTCCATTCTGTTACTTGGTGGAAGATTTGACTCCCAAGAGGCCTTTCAGATGCAATTAGACGTCTAACACACCCCTCACACAGGACAAATCCCCTGGGCTGTCAATCAAACCCAAACCCCTGTGTGTGTGTGTGTGTGTGTGCTGCTATGTGTTGCCCCTCATTTGTTTGTCTGTTTTTATTAACCCGCTGCTCTGGCAGAGGAGACGGGCACGCTTGCAAGAGGCGAGAGGAGAAGGAGCTGAGAACAAGCCTCTCGCTCTGCTCCTATGCTCCTCTCTGTGAATCAGTGATGGGTGTAATTCAATGCATTCGATAGAGCCATCCCTGGTATTCCTCCGGGAGAAAAAAAAAAAAGGTGAGGGGAAGATGGTTAGATAGCAAAGAGAGGGAGATGGGATGCGAGAAAGGGAAGCTGATAGGTAAATGCTTTGAAAACTGGAACACACGTATCAGGTTTTTATACACACACTGTGTAAAAACGTCAGGAGTATAGAAAACTGGATTTTCAAGGTGATATACAAAGATAAGGATTATAATGTATCGCCTGATGCATATGCATGACTTATCTGTGAGCAAGTCTACCTCCAATTTAATTAGAAAAAGTGTATGAGGCCGTACTATGTGACCAAATGTTTGCAGACACAGCAGCATTACTCCCACATGTGACTGCTGCCTGCAGTTAAGAAATATGCGAAGCTAAAATACCAGCTGACATGATGTGAGCCTGAAGAGGTGTTCGGCTGCATTATGTAATCTGAAGGCCTCGTCCTCTAGAGATTCTTGGACTGTGTCACAATCAGTTTTGTAATATGGTGTTTTATATTGTACTAATCAAATTTTGACATTGTAAAATTTTGGGGGCAGGTACTATTCACAGTATTAAGACAAGGTTCATTTCTACCACTGAAACACCTCAATCTGGCCATTGCTGAATGGGGATTTTGCCAGTTAAGTACTTCCAGAGAAAGAACAATACTGTTTCTTAATGGAGCATGATCACGTCTTTCTCAAACTACTGAGCCAAAGCTGGAAGCAGTTTGTTGTCTTAACATTGTGTGGTGGGGTGGTGTATCACTGGATATACAGCAGTGGATCAAATATGTGAAACAGTCCCAGACACAGAGTATACAAAAACATTTTTACTGTTGGCCACTTCACATCATACTTCAGTTTATGAGTCTTTCAGAGGCTTTCAGTAAGAACTGTAAAAACTGTGTGATATAAAAATGTGATAAGATTAAAAGCTCGCAGAACAACATTCTCCAGCCTTATTTTTTTTTTTTAGTTATCAGGAGTAAAACAGCATTGTGTTGGTCAGTAACTGTCATCACCATTATTCAAGGTGTAAAACACTACAAATGGGGAAGTACCTTTTAATCCCCTTAAGGTTTTTAATCTCCACTGCAGCCCTTCTGCAGCATCACTTCCACTTTATTTCTCAGCCGAGCATTGAGCATAAAAAGATATCAAACAAGGTAAATCTGACGGATGAGTCTTTTGTCGTTTGCTGATGTCGTACCTTTCTGCACAGTTGTCCTGGCAACGGAATACAGTCATTTTTTTGTAGTCAAAAAAGGAAACTCCTCTCAGGGCCCTTTTCTGAGTGTCATCGATGTAGCAGCCGAAGTACTTTGCTGAAAAAGAGAAAAATATAGAAATTGGTCGCCTGTAGAGACATACGGGACATTTCAATTAAAAATATAAAGATATATTTTGCACATGTATACAATTCTAACAGCAAAATGCAGTTAAGTTAGTGTAGGAGAGTCACAATCCTTTGTAAAAGTGAATATTATCTCCAACAGCACCTTCTTCACAAGGCTACACAGTGTAGTAACAGAGCACATACGGAGTCCAAACTGGGGCAGAATCTTTATTTATTTATAAAGACACACATCTCCTTCTAGTGGCCTGTAACTGTAGTGGCAGTCATCTCACTGCATTTTTCAGAAGTGTGTGGGGGCTGGGCTGCACTAAACCTCTGCAGAGGAATACACTGACCCTTCAACGACTTCTTGTCTCTCATTAAAACAATGTTCTCCTGTTTAACCGGGCAAAACAGGCTCAACCAACAAACCTCTCACCATCTGGGCTGTGCTATTACCCCTCTGAGCCTCTGTTAATAGCTAAACAGGCGAGGCAGAGAGTCCCCTGCATTATTTTAATTGTTATGGTCTAAAGACCTGCATTTGAGCAGCATGTGGTGTGCCGCAATGGGCTGTAATCTTCCTTCTAACTATTGTTGAGCTGGAAAATAATCTGCTTTTCTGTGGTGGGAAATGCTGATTTAAACGAGGCTGCAGCTCTGCTCTGAATAGCATATTTCTGCTTAGCATGACATGAGAGTAAAGGATGAACAAGACACAAGTGATATCATGATTGGTTTTAATAATTTTAACAGGCAAATCCAAAATAACCCCCATGGTGGATTGCATTGAGTAACATTGTTATTGCAGCCAATTCCTGTCTTCCCATCAGTACAATGTGTATCTGTGCTGTTGCACCACAAAGCACAGTGTGTGTATGTGCTGCAGCCTGCATCTAATACTGTAATATCCCCTCCAAATTAAATTCAGACAGAATGATTGCATTTGGAGTAAGAGAGGGGGGAAAAAAACTCTCTTAACCCGAAGATAACAGGCTCCTGAAGATGGTGAAGACTACAGAGTAATGAGTGATGGTGTATGCATGAGCACAAACAAACGCCGCTGAAGCTATTAATTACTCTATCATCACGTTCAGCTGCAGTCTCATGAGGATAGTGTTTCAAAAAAAGGAGGAGGGTGGGAGGGGAGGAGGAGGAGGCAGATTGAGAGACCTTCATTTGATCAGATAACCCAAAGCTTGAATGTAAATTGTAAACATGTTTGGTTTCCTGCCCTTGAATTGGAAAGAATAGCTCCCTGTACCAGTTAGAAAAACATTGTTCTTTAATATTCCACACTCTGATACACAACAGGGTGCTCTACTGTGACTCAGAGGTTTTGTAATTGAATAAATTATTTATTTTCCTTTCCCGGCTTGACCTTCTTCACACTCACAGATGTTGGAGTCTTTCCCAGAGTAGAGTGAGTTAAAAATCAGGAGGCGAGCCTCCGCATTTTATCATCGCACTGAACACAGACGGAGCAGCAGTCGCTCACACTTATGCTCTGTATTTATGGCCAGTTTAGATTCACCACCTGCATGTACAGCACTCTGGAGAGAAACCCGAGACCAACGTAACTAAAACTGACTGCGGTGAAATCCTGGTGTTATTTATGGCCATTCGGCATCTATTTTAGGGTTTCATGGACGAATAAACAGACCAACACCCATGTGCTCTCCCTGCCAGTGCAGCTGGACCTAAACCAGATGTTGATCACTGCCAAAATGAAACTTTCAAACACCATACTTAACTACAAGAGTTTAAGATGCCTGTTCTTACGTTAAGGGCTTTTAATTTTTAATCTACATGCCACTGCTTTAACTGAAGGCACTTTGGGAATGATATCTACAGCATCTTTGAATTGTTATGCTGGGAGAAATTTTGAGGTATTAATATTTTTTCACCATGAAATACCATACTTTTTACCCTAGTACATTTATGTGGCAACTGTAGTTACTAGAATGCTGCTTGTGTTAATACATCTGTAATAACACTTTTATAATATAGATAATGTAAACCTGAGTTCAAACAATGGCTTTTACTACTGTTGCCATAGATGAAAGTAGAGCATTTGTCTCTCCTCTGGTTAACACAGTGCTCTAGGATGTTTCGCCATGCAGAGAGGGGTTGGATCGAACATGAACTGTGAGCGCAGAAAGAGACTGACAAGGTCAGAAGATCAGAGGAGAGGAAGAGACAACTGAGCCAGGAGTAAAAGATATCTTCTAATCGGCTCATCTGACCATGTTTAATTTAAAAAGTAGTGAGTTAAGTAGGAAATTTGTGCTATTTACGCTCAGAGAGGGCAGCTCTGCACACACACTTCCAGTCGTCACTCAGAAAGCTTTGTGATCAGATAAGATGTCACATGGTAGCGCAGGGAGTTTATATGTAAACTTCTGTCCGACGGGATTGTGGAGTTGCACAGTTTATAAAAAGATAAAGATAAAATGGTAAATCCAGGGATCGATGCTGTGATACTGTGACTCATCATGTGCTGAGCTGCACAATGTGAAGCTCGAGCTGAGGGTGAGATCTTTGAGTTTCACAGAGAAAAGACAGAGGACTTAATCATAATCATCATCTCAACAGATGTTCCACATGAACAATTACAGCTGGGGATGTTGAGTCATTAAAATGCAGCAGTTTGTAATCAGAGATTTCTTTGGATCAGTTACATATTAGCATGAAGTGGGACAAAAGCAGCTTGTGTTTCTCCCCGAGCATGTGCATTATGAATCAGTGAGTAATAAAATATTTGCATTTTCATAATTGCTGACTGTTCTCAGTACATATTAGAAAACTCCTGTTTTTGCTGATTTGCACGATTGTATTTGATGCATTGCTTCATTGTACTTCCTTTCAACAGAGTTTGTATGTGGGAGAAAAACTGTAAATTTTAACCACTCTGGTCAATGAAGCCAACGTTAAATTTTGCAGTTTGCTAACTCATGTTGAATTCAGAGGTGTGGGTACAGATCGGACAGGGCTCGGAGGGTCAAGAGTTCAGTTTGACATGTGGTGTCAGTTTAACCCACCTCTTCCGTCGTCCATGTCTTTGGCATTGCGTCCTTTAAGTGCACGGTTCCAGTTGCTGGTGTAGTCTTCCCCTCTGCTCTCCATATCATGGCTCTGCCTGGTCTTTTTCATCCAAGGAGGACCATACCTCCGTCCAGCCCTACGCGTGTCTTTAAACACTCTACTCATGATGCCAAGCCCCCGAGTGTCTGAGGAAGTCCGGCTGCCCATCTCTGAAGCTACAACAGAGTCCCGGCCCCCACGGGCTCCGGGGCCACTGTCCCCGATGAAGCCAGAGTGCAGGAAGACAAGGCTCCCGGCCGTCAGGTAGAGGAGGATGAGGGAAAAGAATCGGACAGGTTTCCTACGGAAATAGCGCTGTATCTTCAGCAGAGGCTTGGCCATGCTGGCTCCCCCCGCCACTCAGACACACTCGCCCAGTGAAGAAAACTCATAAAGCAGAAGAATCAACACCGGCTCTCCCTGCTCCCACCACAGCAGCCCCACTGGGCACCAACTAAAACAAGGAAGAAGTTAAAGTGTCCTAATCCTGTATGAAGGTCATCCAAACAATCGCATGACTTTTCCCTCATGTATGGATCTTCAGTCCCATGTCTCGGTCTTGGATTGTGTCCATGTGAGAGTCTCTCTGTGTTCTCGTTGACAGTCTGGCCCTCACAGCCGGATCTGGGGCCACGGCAGGAAAGGTGAGAGGCTCACAGTGAAAGATGATCGCTCAACACTGCTTTCACTCCAGTTATCAGCCTTCAGAGATGCCACACCAGCGCCACAGTGGCACTTTCTCCCACGCTGCACGGAGGGAAGAGGGTTTTATTTACCAGCTGAGCTGAGATCCTTTCGGCTTTGTGCAGCCGGCTATTCACTGAGACGATCCAGGAGAGAGAGGGCGTGACTCACCATCTGCAGCAAAGACACACAAACACATAAAGGAAGAATAAGTGCACACCTGAGTAAGTTTTATCAGAAGTGGGACAGGAGAAATAACATGACCAGATAGATTATAAAACAATAAAGCAAGTAAATCTCAAAATTCTTCATAAGCTTCAATTTTGATCCAAGAACAAACAATGTTATAATTTTAATACTACTGTAACGTGGAATTCAAAGGAAATTAAATATCAGGATTAAATGCTATTTGGTATCTTGGAAACATCTCTGTTGTTAATTATTGCACTAAACCATCAGGAAAACTTAACTCTATCAAGCTCAGAGTTCTGCATTGTCTTTAATAAAATGAGGTGAAGCTGAAAGAGGAAAAAGAAACAAAGCTCTACCCTGCAGCATTTTCACTGAAGTCGTTGAGATCTAAGAACTGTGGGAATTGGAGGAAATTAAAAACATTAGACTGGATGATCTAAGGTGACAGAAAAGACCAAACAGGTTCAAGTGACTTTCAAAGAATGCAGAGGTTCAAAATATGAAAACTGAAGTATACTCATTTGTTAAATCTGAGCCATATACCATGATGAAATGTCTTTTTCTTATCTTGACTCTGTTCAAGATTTACGGCATTTCTTGGGAGGATGGCTAAATCCCGACTTCCCAAATTCTCTGCAGCCTCTCTCAAAGAGGCCTCTGTTCTGGGACGAGGCCGTGAGGCTACAATTGGAAGGTGTAACGCAACCCTCTTCAAGGTCAGGGAACTTTCCAGAACATTCGAGGGGACACTCGCCCTTGTGGCTTTCCGTCTGCCCCGAGACAAATCTGCAGAATACTTGTCACTTGAAACCTCAATAGCACCGCAGACCCCCCTTGGCTTTCTGCCCCTCTGCTTTCCCCCCCTCCGGCGGTCTGGGAAGAGTCTGGGAGAGTCAAGGAGAAATGGATCGCATTCTGCTCATGTGCTTTGACCCACAACATCTGAACACAAAGACAATCCTCATCCTGCCTGACTTCTCAAAACTTTGCCTTTGTGTCCTGTTCAGTAACTTTTCCAGTAGGGTTTGTCTGTATCTCAATTATTAAATGTTTTGTTCATGATATGATCAGATCCCTTTTCCAGAGTCTTGATACAAACACTCAGAAATGCTCTCCATCATGAACGAAGAGCATAGGACGCAGGAAATCATTAATTGGGTTCACACTCAGGAAATAAACAATACCGTATTTTCCGGACTATAAGCCGCTACCTTTTTCCCACGCTTTGAATCCTGCGGCTTAAACACCGGTGTGGCTCAGTATTGGCGGCACGAAGCTCGTTAGCCTTTTACAAGCTAGCAAGCAAGCTTGATTATAGATAGGTGCGCTCAATAGACCGGAAAATATTTATTAAGTATTAAGAAGCTTCTTTACATGTTACACCTCATTGGTTTAATGAGCACAGGAATGTAAAAATGTGTTTTTTTATTTGTCAGTCCATCAATCTTCTCTTCTAACCAGAAAGCAAGTAGGTACATTTTCCAAACTATTCCTTTAAACATTTGCTTCTGAAATGTGAGTTTTCCACTCACATGAAGAGTCTTTGTCCTGCATGAATGTGGTTACGCAGTATGATAATTCTTTCATTTGTGCAGCTCCACAGCTGTATAAACACTGTTGAAAAGTGACTCCTACACTTTATCTCTACAACCATGACCATGACGGTTTTCCAGTCCTGTCAGTGTTTTTGCTCTTTTTCGGTGGAGAACAGATTCATATTTTCGGGAAGAATGAGTTACAGCGACTTTAAAACAAGCTCGTCTTTGTTTCAAACTATAAAATTGTTTGCCTAGAAGAAATTGAATCATATTGAGGCTTGGGGTTACGAGGTCGAAATAGAAAAATAAAACCTCATATTTCACCCCACCTCACCGTGGAGGGAAACAGTATCCTGAAAATGTGCAGTGGTCCTCATTGGGATTAAGATCCTTGAAGGTCATGAGCAAAGGTGCACAAGAGAGTATTGTTTTAGGGCTGTGTGTGCAAACAGCACGTTATGGTTGCTGAAGAGCAGTGAAAAGGTTTATGAGAACAAACAGATGGAGAACATGACACGAGGATATATGTGGCACGTAACCACTACACCTGCTGCGAATGCAACAGGGCCAACACAGGTTAATTACTGATGTTAATAATTCATGTCTCCCTAGTTACCAAAATGAAATTGAGCTGCACTGGAGGATGGTTTGCAGGTTCTAATGACAGCAACCTAAGTATGGATGCACTCTTAGTGAGGCTATATCGTGCACTCTTAGTGAGGCTATAACACGTACATGATTAGATGATTACAATAATGCCAATAATTGGGGATCAGCAAAGTTAAGGTTAAGGTTAAGGTTAAACTTTATTGTCCCAGAGGGAAACTTGGCTTAGGCTTGACATGCTGTGGGCTGCATCACACAATTTTCAATACAATACAATAGTTTATACGGTCACACAATAGTGCAAGTAGGACAGTAGTCAGCTTATACTGCATAGTTTCAACAAGGAAAATGGCTATGCTATAACAAGCACTGCAACATCGGCCATACCATTGCACCTGACAATACAATACAAACATAACCTGCATCATCCAGGGCTAGTGCTAACAGTGCATCGTCAAGTGCATTAAATTTCTTGGAAATCCATCAAACATTTTACCAAAAACTTTAGGATCAAGGTAGAGGAAAAGTCAGTTATGGTATAAAATAAAAGCCATATAAAAGTCATGTCATCTGGATTCCTTGTTTGCATGAAAACAAATCACAATCCAAATATTTGCTGAGATGTTTCAGTCTGGCTGAGAGGAGACCTACTGACTGACCAACTGGCAATGCTAGAGCTGCACTACTAAAATCCCCAGAGTTCAGTCCCCATCCGTCTGCAGCGCTGTAAATTACAGAGCCACACAGTACAGGTGAACCTCAGACTCATTTACAGCTAAAACACTAGTGGTTAAAATGAGGCAGAATGAGACACAGGGAGAACAACAGGCAGTAGATGGGGAGTGTTGTTGGGGTCTTTTTTGCCAAATCATGAATAGTACTCAAGTAGAGTGGACATGAACTCACTGACTGACCATTAATTCACATTCATATTAAATGAGCCAGCAAATATTTAATCAGCGTGGATTCAGGGGAGGAAACGTCAAAGTTAATCTTCAGTGAGCGGGCGGACAGCCAGCTCTGTCTGTGCTGCAGGCAAATGGCTCCACAAGTCAAACCATAAATATTCTTCATTTCTGTCCTGGGACTTATTGACCAGAGGGAGGGCTCAGAAAAACAGGGGTGCGGTCAACTCTGCAACACCTCTCAAGTTCAGAGAGACACAACTGTCAGCCAGCACGGGCAAGAGGGCGAGGCTTCAACACTGCTAGACCTTCAAATCCCCAGTGCAAATCATACCAGCTGAGGTGCATTAACTGTGATAGATTTTTATTTAAAATGTAGGTTTTCTTGCTGTGTCTTCATAGTTGTTAGAAAGCTCCAGAGAGAATAACTGCATGTTGAAATGTCAGGTTATTTTCGGTCTACAGTGGAAAAAATAAACTTATAGTCATTAACAATGGGCTTCTGGGAGGAAGAAACACACACGGTTGTGATAGAAACAATCAGTATCAACAGTGGCAGGAAAAGAGGTTATCAGGAGCTCCGGTGCCAGCATTAGTGGGAGAGGAAACCATCTGAGTATTTTCTTGTTTGTACAACTTTAAGTCGCATCCTGTAAAAGTGCTGCACTGTACGCTGTGTTTGGCTGTGCGGCAGCAGAGGGGTTAACGGTGATAGCAGCAGCAGCCCTGACCCTCCCCTCACCCTGGGGCCTGTCTTTCCGCTCTCCTGGTGTGTTTGGCTTGCCAGTGCACATTAGCTATGTTTGTCAAATCAAGTCAAAATTTATGAAAACCCACATTCCTCCCCTGATGTTAACACCGAGCGTGCTTGTGTTCACGCAGACCGTTTCACGCCATCCTACCTGCACGGCAGTCTCAGACTCAAACAAAAACTCAACACAAAGCAAAAATGTTGATGAGAACAAGCTTTGTCTTTAATATGTAAGCATAAAACTATAAAATGTGTTAATATGAACAGTGGTTCAGGTGTATCAATAAGTTTCAAAGACATCGAGCGTCTAGAAGCAGAATGCAGATCACATGTAAATCTGAGAAAGCTCCAACAGACCACTCAGATGCCAAAGTTTTGCTTCTCTGCAGAACTGATTCAAGCAGCTCACTCAGCCCAGATGGCAACTCTTAGGAGTGCATGACCCCTGAAAACTGGAGTGTGAACATGACTGCTTCCAATAACAACAGGATCACACTGCCAAAGCAGTTTTTTCGCTTAGAGTTTGGCAAAGGCTGCTGCGATGCGTGCTACAGTTTTGGCTTCCAGTTTTTGTGTCAGCCATTTTAATTAAACCTGTGTTTGATCCCACGATGTGCCCACATTAGTGATTGGCTTAATGCCCGATAGACTTATTTACTGGTGGCCGCTCGTAAGGGAGGCTCATCTTGCAAGAATCTCTGCACAGTGACAAATCATACAAAGCTGTTGCAGCAGGTTTAAAACCCCTGACAAGGTTTTTGCTGCAAATCTTTTTTTTTATTATACTTCCTCCCAAACAAGATGACTGTGAACCATTAGCTACAGACCACATACACCTCCTCCTCCTGACATTTAGAAGTGTCACTTCACACATCCTGTGATAAAGTTTGTAAATATAGTGCTCCACCATGAGCATTACAATTTAGCGTATGCTCTTTGTGTCCAGAAGGTTATCTGGGACTACAACCTCTCTCTGTCAACGTCTTGAAAATGTGGAGCAAACAATCAATCAATTCATCAATATTAACGTAGAACTGCATGATGGCGTTCGCGCTACATTGTTGTGTTTATTTCTCACCTCTTGACTTCACTTGAGCAACAGAGCATCCCAATGAGATGAAGATTACATTGACCACACGTAAATCATCCTTTCCCCAAAACAGACTGTAGATCTTCTCTGACAGAATTGATCATGTATTACTCTCTGGTGCTGCGTGAATTTGAAACAGGTACTTATGGAATTGACCGTCTACTGCTGTCATGAAATGATTGCAGTATTTAGCCCTGTGGGTTACACCCTCCCAAAGCCTGGGGTAATTACAAATTCCATTGCATTTGGCATTGGAGGTTGAATAGACCAATGACAGGAAGAGTTTTTAAGCACACCCCATGAAGCTTAAAAATTAAGCCCAGGATGGCAGGAAAAAAGCTCATTGTAATCCTGATAATGCTCAATGGTCCATTAAGCTCAGTGCTGACCTTTTACTCTGAAAGAGAAGAGGTAAATTAAAGGGTCTAAAAATAATGTAATCCTCTTCTTTGACTGGTGCACAGTAGCATTAAGCTGCGGAGCTGTAATCGAGTGACTGATGATCATGAACACTTCCAGCAGTGTACAGTGATAAGCAAATGACACAGCCAAAAAGAAATTGGAAGTGGCAGATTAATGGCTCCATTGTGAAGCAGCAGAGTTCAACTAGGCGTGAGCAAAAAGACAAAAACTGGACAAATCATTTGGATTAGGGCTAATTTATTTATTTATTAATTATTAAATCTGAAAAAAGAGAATGGATTGGAACAGTCTTAGACTATTTTTAGGGACAGAAATGCTGAAAATGTTTTTGGAGCCAATAGGAAGACAGTCCCACAACTAATGATGTGTCACCAAGCTCAAACACAGTGAAATATCCCAGATTCCTGCTGTGCTGTTTCTGACCCATCATCAGTAAGTGTCTCGCCCAGATCCCAGTTGGCCACATGCATGGATATTTGAGAAACAATGACTTGAATCAGTCCTCTCTAATGGCTTCATAAAAGAAGTAATTATTCTGCAGTGGGGAGGCGCTGTCAATGGGAGATCAAATGATGTCTTCCACTATCCCACCTTAACAAAGCCCTTCATTCAGAGCCTTACACAGTGTCTGCAGGTTGGTTTTTTTTTCAAAGAGCAAAGGAACTTTTTCCCCCTTTTCTTCTCACACCTTCACTAAGCACAGAGGATCTCTCTGCTTTAATTAAAAGTGAATTCTCCCTGTTCAGTTCTGCTGTGAATCTCAGTCCTCTCTGCTTGAATAGACTTAAGAGAGGATTGCAGAGGGTTTCAGCAAATGTTTAGTTGGTGAGGAGGAAGAGGAGGAGGAGTGTGGTGGTGGTGGTGGTGGGGGGTGAAGCTGTATGGAAATGTCAACAAATTTCAACAGATAAAAAGTTAATCTAAAAGTACAAACACATCTCAGCATCAGGAGGCTAAGAAATACAGTTATTTATTAACTGAGAACGAGGCGGTTTCCTTTTCCATGTTGGACAGTGAAAAAAAAACA
Organism: Pseudochromis fuscus; assembly: GCA_900323345.1. Taxonomy (NCBI): domain Eukaryota; kingdom Metazoa; phylum Chordata; class Actinopteri; family Pseudochromidae; genus Pseudochromis; species Pseudochromis fuscus. The sequence continues at coordinate 44,784 of OOFC01033078.1, read as the reverse complement.
AAAAAAATGACTAGATTTTATTAAGAAAGTGTTCCCAGCGACACTGAGGAGTGGGAGTTTGGCTCACTCATATTTGGAAACACTTACTATTAAATTTCTAATATGCCTGTGACTAAATTTACTATTTGTGAACTCGATTCATTCTGTGAAACAATCAGCCAGAACACACGACTTCACTCTGTGACTGATTGTTTGCACAGACCCGTGGACTATTTTCCATTTAGTAGTCACCATTAGCATCCATGTTTCCTAGAAATTATGTTTAATTTGTTTTACTAATTGCGTTTTGAGGGGAAATGTAATTGCGGCGTAGATTATATTTGCGTTTCCCCATGGACATTATGTAACACTAGCACCATCAGTCATTAGGACGTAGTTCTAATGGATGGAGGATATAAAATTCCCAGGAGACTAACGTTCGCATCCACTGTCCCACATTTTGTTATTACCAGTAATTAGTTGCAGCTATAGACTGTATTTAGAGTGGATGAAGGTGACGCTGGTTTGTGGAGTTTGGTGTTTGGATGTTGCCATGTTGGTTGTTTGGAGCCAGGAGTGACCATATTTGGATATGAAGGGAGGAGTGAGGAGGTGAAGCTGACCCTTGAACCCGAAGACATTGTCCAGTGAGTGTGAGACCCACGGTCTGTCAATCAAACTAACCACGCCCCTTTTTATGCCACCTTTTGAAACCGAGTATCGCTTCTAAGAAGAGCTGACTTTAGCTAATGGCATCAGAATGACCTGTGGCAAAAATGTATTGACTGAGTATTTATGATTTGAAATGAAAATTTATAATTGAAGTTAATTGGAGTTTAAGTTTTTTAGAGCCAGCATCTAGTGGCCGTTGGGGGAATTACACCTTTTTGCACATCCGAAACAGACATCATTTTGAGACCCTGTTCCATTTGTATACACAGTCTGTGGTTGTAGCACATAGACAAAGTAACAGTAACCAAAACAGAGGTGAAAAAAGGGCCTGAATCTGGGAAGCAAAACAACTGCAAACAAATGCTAATGTTACCACACGTCTTCTGGTTGTGTAGAACTGTTTGGTAACATGCTCACCACATCAGCTGGGGTTGCTCTAGAGTTGTGTTGACATTTTGTTTCCCCCCAAGAAGTCACAAAACATATCAAATAGAGGATTTCACACACCAAAAAAGAGAGTGGTATCCATTTTTTCTGTCGCCTTTGAACAGAACTAAATAAGTGAAATTCCTCAAATATATTTTCATCTTCATATTTTGTTTTGCAACAAAATCACTGATACACTCCAAATGTTCAACAGCATTTTTCATAAAAGCAAGCGCTGTCACTTTGCATAGATCAGGGCACTGTCCCCTCACAGACATGTGGACTCGGTGGTGTTGTGGAAACTTATTGTCAGAGAAAGATGTTGACACCGCTGTCCTTGTGTATCACACAGCTTCTTCTGGACTGCTGGGCAGAGCAAGAAGAGGACAACAGCTGAGTGCTGGGCGGTGCACCGGGAGGAGAGACAGACCCTCCACTGTAGGACATAAAACTCTTGTGTCAACAAGCAGCCACTCTGCTGAAGTGTCCTTAAGCAAGAAGCTCAATCCTCCAGCACTGTTGTTCTGCAGCTCTTCACCCTCACCTCCCGCAGCAACAGGAAATAAAAACAATTCATATATATGTTTGAAATTAAACGAATGATGGTCCAGTCAGACTTTACTCTGTTAAAAGAAATGACTATGAACGTGTGCTTTGGGAACATGGGTGTGTTTGAAGTAATCGATATTGACAAAATCTCACTTTCCTTCCTGGTAGGTCTTTGTTTCCTGTGAGAAGCCACAGTCTGATGTGTCTCTGAGGTAAACTCTGTACAGCTGTGTGTGCTTTCACCTAGAAAAATTATTGTACTGGTATTGATTACAAGGCCTTCAACTCTCTGCCAACCAATGTATCATTTAAGACTTTGACCAGTGTATACCTTAGAGAGTTAGACTCAGATTTATCTGTTGCAAACTGTAACATTCAAAGCTGGGGAACAAAGGATTAAAGAAGATATTAAACATGTTGTGGGGGGGACCACATGCTGGGATGACTTCAGCATATACAAGCTCCTGAAACTGCAATCTGCTGCCTCAGCATGAAGCTCAACTCACAATAGGTAAAACAGTACAATGTATTTTCCACTTAATATTGTCACCATATATGTATTTCTAGGTTTTTTAAAGGTCTTCATAGAGAATGTAAAGTTAATTGCAGTAGTAGCCTAATGTCTTAAGATGTTTATCATGTAGTTGCAACATCCTTCATTCAGTTCTAACTGGTAACAGTACAGACGTGGCTGACAGAAAATGTATTGCACAAGAAACACATTCAATTGTACTATCACATATTATATTATGTTTCTACTATTACTCTTGCACCTAAATGTAAGCAAGCGTTGATCTGGTGAATTCAGATCTAACTTTAACTACATTAACTATATTCTGTTGTGAAATTTAATCAAAATGCATTATATTGTATTTGTTGATTATATATTTTGTGTAAAAATCTGAACCTGCAGTAAATACTAGGTGTCAGGTAAATAAGTACAGTAAAAACAACAATAATTTCATATGAACTATAGTGGAGTAGACGCACATAAGCACATAATGGAGCTATGGGAGGTAATTACATGTTCCTCAAGCTACTATTTAAGTACACCTCTGACTCCACTCAAGAGGAGCGAGAAAAGCATTTTCTTCTTAGAAACTGAGTAATTTTGCTTTTAATTCTCCTTTTAAATGGGCTATTTGAATACAGGATAATCCACTTTGAGACACTGCAAATATGTAAATGTGAACTGATTGTTTTTTGGTTGAGTGATGCTTGGAGATAATTGTAAAACTACAGAGTTTAATAACAAACATTTTGAGCTAAGTTCCTCACCAGATTGCAATAACAGTTTGGACTGTGGTGGAGAAATCAACCACAAAACATTTTGTTTTTCTGTGTTTCCACAGAGTGGAGCTTCAAATGCAGCCAAAACATATGTTTTGAGTCATGACAAATCTTTTTATTCCTGCACTGGGAAAATATTTTCTTGCTATTAGTATGCAGAGTGTATTGCTTTCACCACCCACACAAACTGTATAAGCTACAGCAGAATCTCAAGTATTTGACACCAGTGCATTTAGAGCTGGTCAAAGTCTGTCTGGGAAATTTTGATGAACTGAAGCGCAGAAGATGGAGAAGGTCGAGGAAAGGTGGTATAACAGAAAAAACCCAGCACCCTAAATGGACTTCATTGCAGGCCAGTACTGTCTGACTTTATTTTCCTTTAAAAAGAGCAAATGAAAGGATGGCATGAGAGCAGTGAGCTCGTCTTTCACTGAGTGTGGTACACAAGCTATTTAGCTGTTTTTGATGAGCTGTTCAGTGTGCACAATCATGCAGGGCAGCGAGCTGAGTGCAGTGGTCTGGATGCATTCATTTGAGGAACATGAAGTGTGTACATATACCAGGGTGCTCTGTAAGCATGGCTTGCAAAATGTGTAGTGAACCATAGGCCTCATCAGCATCACGCAAATCTGCCCGTAAAGGTCGAGCAGCACCAGAGGCCTGCTGTCAACATATCCTTTCCAATTAAATACGGACATCGTTGGAGGCCTTGTTGCTCATATGTCCTATTTTTACTCAAATGGTGTTGTTGATTAGTTGTTGATGTTATTTTTTTTAATGTTGGTCCCATCAGCTCTGTATGAAAGAGCAGTACAGTCGTCAGGCATGGTTAAATCACCATGCTTCAATCTGTACTGCTCTACTTGCAAATTAAGATGGGATCATTTTTAGAAGATGGTCTCCTCCAGTAACGTACTTTTAAATCTGGAAAACACAGAGATGGTTAATGAGGAGAGACCCACTCTGCCTTCGTCTGATTATTTACTGAGGGGGCGAGTTTAGAGTGATGGTACCTGGATATTTGTTTTATGTACTGCAGGTGTGTAGCTGATTAGGAGAGTAAAGTATGCTTTTGTTCTTCTATTTTATTTATTTATTCTTATCAATGGCACTTTATACATTGTTTTTTTAATAAGTTCAATTTATTTTTACATTCCTTTGTATAAAAGTCATAACATTTAGCATAATATTAAACAACATTTAGGACAAAGACTATATTTGCTAAAGGTTAAATGTGTCTACTTTAAACACAATCTAATTTACAGGAAGAGTCTTCAAAAACTTAAAGTTGAAATGATCAGTGACCACATTAAACCATGAAGGAAATTGAAATAGTGTCACCCCTGAAAAAGGTTACAGGAAAGCCCCATGTTATGCAAGTGTGTGTGTGCAACATGTATGTGTGTGTGTGCGCAGGTGTGTGTGTACAAGCAGAAATTGGCAAAATGGGGACTCAGGCTTCTTGATAACCGCCTGCTTTGCGCTTGCAGAAGGACCATAAATAAAATATGATGAGCACATGCGATAGAACTTCTGTTGCTGTGATGCAACACCGATCAACATCTCCACAGCAAAGGAAAAAAAAAACGTGGGCTGCACATGTTTACGATTGTGTGTTTGAGATGCAGAAATCTCTGAAGCAGCAGCGAGTTGACAGCGATGTGCTTATTTATTTTCTTAAAAGTCTGCTTTCGACATGTGGCTGCATTTATCTAAGTGGTCAGTTCAACCCAAGTTCCAGAAACATATTTACTCACATCCCTCTCCTCTGCATGCAGATAGGTTTATGTGCTCAGGTTGGGAATTTCTGCCACTGGAACTTAAAGGGAGTCTGTCTTTAAAAAGTGCTCTTCACAGTGAGAGGTCTGTGGACCTACTGGACTTACTGGGGCACTGTGTATGGAAAAGCATGCTGAATTTTTTCAATGCTGTGAACACCACAAACAAGAGTCCTCCCACATCTCCATTCCAATCTCAGAAAAGGAAGTCTGAGACTTTAAGTGCAAGATCATGAAATGTTTTGTAAACTGGGTAACTTGACCATTTAAGATGCAAAGAGATTAGCCCCGCTATGAGCCTCTCTGGTAATTCTAGGAGAGAGCTGAACATAGAGTGTACTTAACCAGAGGGTATGTATCCAGAAAGACCGTAGAGACAACATCTTTAAAAAATGATGCTTTGATTAAAAAAATACACCAGAATGGCAAAATATCCCAAATAGTAGTGTATGTTTTGTGACATAATTCACCACTGTCCAGTGTGTAAAGAACAAAAAACAGCTCAAAGTTATGTATGAATGGTTGAAATGTTGCAGTACAAATGCAAACCTGTGAGAAAAAAGCTTAATCATCAACATGACCAGATGTTTTACATGGATTCACAGGGGTAAAGGATTAACAGCATGTCTTTGTTTTCTTAACTGTGTAGTTTCTCCAAACAACTGCTCGAAGCCGTCTATTGAAGAGTGTGGAAACCACTACAAAGATCCTGAGACTGCAAAATAGTGCAGCTTGTGTTTTGAACTCAGAGTGCAGCCTGACCCCGGTGAGGTTGCCGGTTGACTGAGGAGAGGGCTGAACCGGGAGTCAGTGAGGCGCCGAGTGGGAGCTCAAGCTAAGTCATCCTGCCCCTAAGCAACCTGGGAAAGACATCTGCACTGTCACCAAGGGAGCAGAGGTGACGAGCGTTGACACGGCATGGCGGTGGGCTCGCGGCTGACGAGGCGTGGCTCATTTACTGCATGTGATAGCTCCAACATCACGACCAACCTGAGCAGTTTTACTGACAGATGGAGAACATTATCTCAGAGGAGGAGCTCATGTGTTTGCTCTGCTTGCTGCCAGAATCAGGAAAGCAGTTGATAAGGGGATAGACTTAGGCGCTCATCCTGCTAGCTGCTGGAAATGAATGGAACAACATGTAAGACTGAGTGTAAGAATAATAAGCCTCTACTTTAGGTGCGCATAAATAGGGCGCGGCACGGTTAGTGTTTCAGCTCAAATCCCGGTGGATGCAATTACTGAGCAGAAAACTATCATGAGGATGTGCTACTATTTACCCTTTAATGACATATTCCCAACAGAAAATGAGCAATAGTAGTTTATCCATTTAAAAGCTTGAGTATCCTGTTATTCCAGCAGTAGATGGGAGCACAATAACGCACATCTTGTTGTTTAATTCACAGCAACTTGGCAAATTTCTCTAGTAAGTGTGACAGCCCAATTAGGGCCCAGCACACACAAAGGAGATCTGAAGCCACTGCTGACACTGACTGCACAGGCTGACAGACCCAGAGGGGGCTCCACTCCTTCAGATTCTTTATCACACCCGGGCTCCTGCTGCTGTGTTGCAGTATTGTTAGGACAGGGCTTATCAAAATCTCCTGACATCCTCTTTAAAGCAAAAGCCTGTCTAATTCTTCACAGTGCAGTCTGGATGTGGATGGATGTGTTTTCACAGATCGTCTAACACCGCTTGAAGTGATGTTCTCAAAGCCGAGAAAACTCCACAGTGCTGCTCGCTAATACGCATGTAATATCTACTTTATCTACCTAATGAAGATTTAAAAAAAATAAAAAAGAATAAAATCTGTTTGCTGTGATTGAAAGATGCTCGGCTGCCAACATCCTTAACATCACAGGAAAAAATAAGTTACATTATTCAGTTTTCGTCAACTCTATTAGAGCATAAAACACTTTATTATAGGAGCTCGTTTATAAATGGAGCTTTGGTTTAAGGAGAAAAACATCGCCCATTACTTCTCAGTCTAACTCAAGCCCTCCTGTCATTCCTAAAAGTGGAGTTGGAGAAGTGAATTTCTCTATTTAAAGGCTGTGCTGTTGCCAGGTTGGATCTCTGTTGGTGCTGCAGGTACAGAAAACAGAGGCCAGCAGTTTAACACTGACAAAGGCCTTTTTGTGAAGCGGGGATCAGGCTGAAGAAAGAACAAGGAGGTCTGCTAGTCGAGGTGAGCAATTACAGTGGTGATGTGCTAATCTTGCTGACTGGCACCGTCTCCAGGTCAGCCGTGGACCACAGAAAAGCTGTCTTTTGTATTCACACTTTTCTCCTTATCTTCTGCCCCTAATATATTTTTTTAAATCATTTTCTCAATTGCTTTCCCCCGTGTGTCCACCATCCTCCTTCTCTGTCACACACATCGAGTGTCAAGCACCCTGCCTCCCCAGAGAAGTCAGTGTTAAACAATCAGACAGTCGTGAGTTGGTGTGATGGTGCGGAGAGCAAACAGGGGGTTTAGGTCAGACTGAGGGGAGCCGGAGCTGATGCTTGAGTTGTGACCCTGACTGACCCCTTGATGAAAAGTAAATGTTGTGAGAGTCCCGGTTTGGAGAGAAGAGAAGGCTGAACGTGAAGCAGACTAACACAAGAAGATGGATACAATTCAGAGAAAGAGGAAAGACAGTTTCCAGTTTAAAAGTTAAATTTTAACTTAAAGCATTAAAAATAAACAGATAGAAAACACACGAGGAAGATTAAAATACATTAAATTTTGCTGCACCATAGCAATAATGTACATGCGTCTGATTTAAAAATAAAAACAATACAACTAAAGAAACTACTGGACATATTTGCAGTCTGCAGGACTCTGGTGAAAACACACAGGATAACCTCACACAGGCCTTCCAGGACGTCAAAGATGGACGACATGCCGGCACAGAGTGGTGCACTCTGACAGACACACACAGACGCCTCATATTAGCCTGGGTTGGATTAAACATGTCCTCAGCGGGGTGTCTGTCTGTCTGAGAGGAAAGCCTGAACAGCAGGTCTGAGTTCAAAAATATAATTGGATTTCAGATTATATCCAGTCGTTGCTAACTGCATGTGAGCAGTCTGGAAACTTTTTATTACAACCTGCACATGAGAACAAGAGCAAAACTACAATTTTGGTTTAAACAGCATAGACAGACTTAAATGTCACGTTTGCTGTAGTATTTGTTTTTTTTTCCAGAGGTTTTCACTTTAGTTTGAGAGTGAGTTAAAATACCATATTTTCCAGACTATTGAGCACATCTGTCTATAAGCCGCTATTGAATTTATTGAACAGTTTCATGTGGTCCACTCTGACCGGGTCTGATGTGACCAGGCTAACTGTATCGGCGGCACGAAGCTTGCTAGCTTGTAAAAAGCTAACGAGCTTTGTGCCGGCAATACATGAGCCACACCGGTGTTTCAGCCGCAGGGTTCAAAGCGTCGAAAAAAAGTTGGGAAAATGCGGTATTTGAAGCAGGAGGACGGTGCATGTTTGAGTTTCAACCCCAAACTGTTTGTAGAACTGGACAAAGGAACCGGGTCTCAAAGGTGAGATGGCCACTAGATGATGACTCTAATAGACTTTAATTCAAAAATCCTAATTACCTCCGCCAAGGAGGTTATGTTTTTGCCGGCGTTTGTCTGTTGGTTTCCAAAATAACTCAAAAACTTACAGACGGATTTGGATGAAATTTTCAGGGATTGTCCAGATGGGGATAAGGAACAAATGATTAGATTTTGGAAGTGATCCGGATCACCGTCTGGATCCAGGAATTTTTTGAAGGATTCTCCTCGCAAAGTCTCTCCTCAAAGGCGTCCATGTTGATATGCTAGTGCTAGCGCAGTGCAGTTGCTTGTATTGATTTTTACACATGCGCAGTTGCTCACGCCCTCGTGCCCAGGCGGCGTGGTCACATTTTTTGAGCTGCACGCAGATGCCTCCACGCCTGTCCGCTCGAGTGCTTGCTGATGTGTTTGATGACGACATTTACGTAACGCGGACCCTCGCGCACCAACGCGCACATGTGGACGTGGAAAGCATGAATTGGCCTTAACAGTGCTTGGCGGAGGTCTGC
>OOFC01033078.1:19342-35999 GCA_900323345.1 Pseudochromis fuscus | reverse complement strand
CCACTCTGACCGGGTCTGATGTGACGAGGCTAACGTATCGGCGGCACGGAGCTTGCTAGCTTGTAAAAAGCTAACGAGCTTCGTGCCGCCGATACATGAGCCACACCGGTGTTTAAGCTGCAGGGTTCAAAGCGTCAGAAAAAAGTAGCGGGCTTATAGTCTGGAAAATACGGTAAATATCTATCCACAAAGTCTCGAGTCACAAGTTAGGATTTGGGGTTTCCCAGCTTTGTCTGATGTCTGCTTCCCAGTGTTTCCTCACCACCTGTCCAAGCAGTCATTATCTGGATACGCCTTACGGGAGAGGTCTGGTGCTGTGAATAATCCCACTATAAGCTGAAAATCTGGCTGAGATGCACACACAGTGAAGCTGACCCATTCCTTGGATCTGTTCAACCGCAACACAGTTCTGAATATTATCCTCCTTCTGAAATCCTATTTTCTTTCAAGGAAGAGGAAAACATAAAAAATTAAAGAACAGTCTTAATGTTTGGACTTCACACCAATAAAAACATAATTCAGTGCCACCGAGAGAGAGAGAGAGAGAGAGAGAGAGAGAGAGACTCTGCCTCTGAATGTCAGACACTATAAAACTTCCAGAGCGTGTTTGGTAAAGACAGTAGAGTATTTAACGCTAAGCTATTTTTGTAGGCGCTCCAATGAGGATGCTGACATCCTTTCTTGATGGTGATACATCAGGAGTGAGTGTACCATCCAACCTATACACAGCTCACACTGTACCGCTGTCATTTCACTGCAACGGCTCACGCAAGCATGCAAACTGTAATTCCTGTCAGTTCCTCCGGCGATCATCAAAGCTAGCGGCCACTGGATATGATCCACGGCACGTCCCTGTGAGGTCGCCAAGAGGATGAAGAAATAAGCAGCGGAGGAATTCAAAGCCTTCTCACTGGGCTGCCGACCACCCTGTCGTTACACAAATGACTTCATATCTGAGCCACTCTCAGGTTCTCCACTGCAGCCACAGCTCAGCTCGCCTGTGACAATCTTTGAAATTTAACATATAAAAACATTTTTTCTTTCAGGATTTAATCTTTACTCCACAGTCGACTCGACTTACATGCCAGAGAGGCTGCTGGTTAGACAAAATGCTGTGACTTTGACGCTCATTATTTACTACATCAGCAGCAACAGTGTGGGAGCTGCATCCTCTATTTCATGAGTGTACAAATATGAATTTCAGCTGTTGGCATATTTCCCTGACGTCTGTTCACTTCAGCCTCGGGCAGAAGTGAGCTCACAGGACAGCACAGCCGCTGTTAGCAACAATAAAATCTATGTGATTTTATTTTTTAAATGAGCATCCACACATTTCTTCCCTGCACGGCTGAAACCACATTACTATTAAAATGTGACAGAAATTTCCATTATAAATGGGTTTAACCATAATTAAGTGAAGGGCAAGGGGGGGTGGGTTTAGTTTCTATTTTACAGTGATGTTCATGATATTGATCAGTTTAGCTTGGTCCAGATGCAGAGGCTGTGACCTGAGTGCTGCGCGTCCACTGCCATAACAGCAGGTCCATCATGCACTATGCTTTTTATTTACTGTCCAGACAAGTGCTGAAATAGCAGCAGCATGAGCAATTAATGCCATTCATCAATTGATTTTAACAACACCGTGATCAATTTTAACAACCGTGCTCTTCTTCTTCTGCTCCAACACTCCACACTGGTTCAATACAGTGATCTACAGTACACCAAGGTCATCAAAACCCAGGAGGGGAACGGGGGGGGGAAGTGGAGGCTGCACAGTTTGCATAACTAATCTTTAAAAGTTGCTTTGGAAAGTAATGTGCTTCTAAAAGCTTAGGGCGAATAATCAAACAGCTACGTTCAAAATGAATTAAAGCACATATGTTATTGTTATATTATTGTTTCTTTCCATAAAAAAACTTTTAATTATAAAAACATTGTCCTCATAAGAGGTTTTTGTTCGGGCTTTATCCTGTCTAACCAAAACACAAATTTCTGATGATACAAAACAGAGAAAAACTTTCTTTTTTTCTTTTTTTTTAACATTTAAAGACCTGGAGATGATTTATTGTTTTTGCCTGAAAATGTCCAAAACCCTTAACTGACATAAAGCAGAGTTACAGTCTCGAAGAAGACCATCTCCACAAATTAAATGGACTTGGAGTCAAACAATAAATATAGGCCTAAGTAAAGTTTTATGCCAGGGTCACAGACACAAAACCTCAGAACAATACTGAAATCAATTTCCTGCACTGAATGAATAAAAGAGAGAGCGGTGCAGGTTAGTTTGAGTCTGATTTGCAGCTCTGGTTAAAAATGAGCACCGCTCTACTGAAATTCCAGCATCTTCACACTCTGGGGAAAATGATGAGAGTGTTGGGTCTGTGGTGCACCAGTCCTGCACCTGGTCAGAGACTAATGCATTTTTACTGCCCAGTGAACATGACTATGTACCTGAACATCGGTCACACAAAAGCAAATACATTACAGAAATAAATACACCTCCCAGTTAGATCAGCCAAGTCGAAGACAAAAAATAAAATAGTACAAACTGAGTCTTATGTAGAACCAAACAGGGCAGATTAGGACAAGTGTTCTAGTTCACAGGTATTTTTGTCACTTGAGGCTCAGTCTGATTACAACATAAGGCTTGTAAACACTCTTTCCAACAAGTGGCAGCTTTCATTTCCATATGCCACTAAATATTTAAAATAATAAACCAATTATTAGGGGTTTTGATCTAATTCACCGACACAGACCAGAAGTGTTCATGCTGGTGCAGCTTGACAGTGAGAGGACTTCAGCAACACCAACTACACTTGTCCTGTGCTGCTGCAGTGAGGATTTTCTTCTTGTTTTTCTTACATAGGAGATCATATACAGGAAGTGTTGATCTTACCTCAAACAGGAGTCAGGATAAGGCTCCAGCAGATGGTTTGATGTTGCAGTTCACAGGACGCAACTCTGCAGAGGATGGTCACCTCTGAGGCTCAGACATGATGTTGCATCTCCACGACCACTCAGCCAAACATGAAGAGCACCGCGCTCTCACAAAAACTGTTTTGGCTATGCTTTCATCCGAGGATAACTAACGGTAGTTTGTCAATCCCATTAGCTCGTACAGTCTCTCAGTGCTGTTCAATAATCTGCTGTAGCCTACTGTACCGCAAATAAACCGCTACACGCTTCTAGCTTTCAGTCGGAGAAGGAGGGAGTAATGTTAATGGCCTTACAGGCTCTCCAGTCCGCGTGAGCCCCGCTGACACAGTCTTCGTCTTAATCGCTCCAGTCCTCCGCTCAGGTCGAGGCGTGGATGCGATGCATGCGGTGGGTCGACTTGTCTTTTCTGTCGCCTGTCCGGTGAGAAGGAAGACTGTCTGACGCTGCGGAGAGGCAGCGCCGCACCGTGCGCCCTGCGCTCCCACACGGACCAACAGCACTGCCTGCTGTACTTAAAGAGACACAGCAGAGGCGCAGTGGTCTCCGCACTCTCTCTGCGCCCTGCTCCGTGGGCCACACAGGTGAGGTTTGGCGCGGTGACACACTCCTCGCTGACAGGCCGATTTCAGTGGGATTGGGTGTGAGGGATTCATCCAAGATCTAAATCTAAGTGGGTTGTGAGCATCCAAACAATTTGCCTGGGTTGTTTGTTGTCATTCGGTTTAGATGCATAGAAACTAAAATCCGGAAAAATGTGTGTGAAGCAAGTGGATGCTGTTAATATAAAACGACAATAATCACACTGTTAATAATTATATCTGGCACAGGGTTGGTTTAGAGCATCTGGACCCTGATTAATTACAAAGTGAAAAATTAGTCTTGTGAACAGAAAGGAGTGCAGAATTTGAAACATCCTGATCTACATTAGACTTAACTATAAACCAATAGATCTATCTATCTATCTATCTATCTATCTATCTATCTATCTATCTATCTATCTATCTAGGCAGATACTTCACATTAATTTGCCATACCACTGTCATGGTTTGATTAATACTTGGAGGTTGTTTTTTGCCTGCTCTGCACTCTCTGATTTTAATCCTTTCTGCATCACCCTTCTCAAACCCACCTCCAGATGTTCAGCCATGTGTGTCCCTGCTGCACGCAGGATTTCCAGTCAGATCGGGGTGATCATCCATTCTGTTTAACCGCAAATCTCTTTGTGTGTAAACTGTGCTCTTCAATCAGTTTTATCGTTCTGTCCCTGACAGTCACTGCTGTTAAATCAATGGCTTAGAGCAATTGCATTACACAGATCTTTAGGGGCATGTACACAAATTGACTTCCACATGCAAGCAGAGGACATATACAGTAACACAGATGTGTGGGGAGTTTCAAGACTTTAGGGTGTTTATGGAGAATAGGACGGTGTCTACCTAACAGATCAATGAAAAAGTATTGTGGGTTTGTCTCAACTGTGAGGTTAGTCAAAGGCTATTGTCCCTTCTAGCTCCAACACCTGCTGTCTGGGTAAGACACTCAGTTATTACAAGTTAAACATCGGTCTGTCCTTTGGGGATGGCACGCTGACACAACAGAGATGACTCTGCATCTTTCAGCAGCATCATTTCATGAGTAGGTTGTTGTCTGTGCAGTCGCCCATAGCGCTGTCACCTATGATTACTCTCCTCTACATGGTGACTCAGCGACGGACTTCAACTTAGAGGGCCACTCTTAAAATCACCAGTGTGCAGCAGTGATATTACTCATGCTGAATCAGGATGATAGGACGGGGCAGCCACCAAACAACCTCAAAATGCTCAGTCCAGTGTTTAAGGAGGCCAAATGGATTCTGTGTGGGGTTTCATGTGCAGGATATCGCAGATGCAAAACATCTCTCCTATTTTTATGTGTTTTTCAAGGATATACACACAGGCACTGAAGGTCAGACGTGGGGGGATAAATCATGTGGTGCAAGAGATAAAACTCCAGGCCAGCCAGCACTCCATCATACACATATCTACATCATAAGCCAGCAGTCAGTGTGTTGTATGCAGAGTACACTGGCCTGCATGTGACCACCACTGGTTTATCTCCCCCTCAGACGCAGAAAACAGAAGTAAACAGATAATAATGGGCTCATTGTGTAAAATCTCTGCTTTCTCATGGGTAAAACGTTGGCGGCACAGTGAGAGGGGAGAAAGAATTTTTCAGATTGTGACCATCTTCTGATGGACCTGTTTCATGTCACCATCTGACAAATGGGGGCTGTGAGTCCGGATAGCGAGCAGTCCAACGAATAACTCAGCCTCTGTGAAATTGTCCTTTCAGATCTCTCCATGTTACAAAGGAATATTTAATCACATAGAATAACACATATCTCCAGCGTAGGACCATTATTTCAAAGATAATTTTATGCATAAGCCTACATTTCACCTCTTTGTTTTCAAAGGGAAATTTCCCCCAAGAGATAAATGCAGCTCTTTGTGCTGTAAACAGATTCCCATGAGAAATCTACTGGAGCTGTAGTATAGTAGGGGCTTTCGTATTGTAAGTTTTTATGAGAAATCAGGGCAACTTTCATTTGTCACGTGTTTGTGCAATGTGACAGGGGCAGAGAGAAAGCTGTTCAGTCTTACATGCTGCTCAAAGAATGGAGGATGGTCCCTTCAGGTTAGTTATCAACATCATATGCAAGAAAAAGAGACGTTACACTGATGTCAGAAGCCACCACGTGCCTCATCATCACTGAATACTGTTCAGTTTCAGGTTTCGCTCTCACAAAGAAAATCCAGCAGCCCAAGCTTTCAAAAACGCTACTCTGACAGATCCATTGTGGCTGTTTTCAAGACATGTTTTGAAGTGTTAAGACTCTATTAATTGTCACGTGAGATCAGAAACAGGCAAAGTGCATGTGGGCATGTCAGTATTGCCTCCAGCACATCTGGAACAATGCGAAGTCAACACCGAAACTCTAGCTCGTCATCCTGAGAGCTGCTGACGTGAGCGGTACAATGTGAACATATTTTTGTGGAGGTGTTTAAATTTCACGTGACTGTAACAGAGAGGCACAGACAGCAGTGTGAGGTAGTGGGAAAGACGTAGTTGTTTTCCCACGTCCAAGTGTTCTCTCATTACAACTGGAGGTGAGTTGGGCATCATCTTTTCTCTTGAAGTCGACGATGATGGATTATATTTTTGGAGAAAATTAAATCTAAAATAACTTCTTTGTAATCCAAAGTAAAACTCACAAAACATTTATAATGATGTAAATCTGAGAAAAGTATAAATACTTAAATTTGCTGTAAACATACTCAGATTCTATACAGCCTTGTCTGTGTGGGTTATTTAATTAAATGTTAGATTTAAACCATATTTGATCCATATGAATCGTAAGGTTGTGGGTTCGATCCCCGGCTCCTCCTGTCCACATGTTGAAGTGTGCTTGGGCAAGACACTGAACCCTAATGGCACATTTACACTGGTACCTACTCGCTTCACTTCGGTTTTGGCGCATTTACACTGGCAAAAAAGTACCTGGAACTTGGTACCTGGTACAACTTTTTGTACCTCCTCTCCTGCGGTTCCAAAAAAAGTACCTGGTCAGGTCGGACCAGGTACTAAAATCTTACGTAATCTGTCCCCGCAAACACGCCATTTTTAAATCTTGGGCAAACCGTGCAGACGTGTTTGAAATAACAACAAGAAGAGAAATGGCATCTGTTAGAAATCCTGCCCCATGGACTCAGGACGAGGTGCAAACCTTTCTGTCATTAGTCGCTGATGAGAAAATTCAGCAGGAGCTTGACGGCGTGGTCAGAAACGAAAGAATCGCATAAAAGATGATGTTACGAATGACGGCCAGCTACGTGGAGGAGGGACTATGCTCGTCAATGTAAATACACCCGAGGGGGGCCGATCCCGAGCGATCTGAGGTGAAGTGAAGCGAGTAGGTACCGGTGTAAATGCGCCATAACATGCTGTTGTGTTTTTCTTTTGAGTGCTCATTTAGATAACTTAATGAACAGCCTTACAAAATTCAAAGTCAAATTTGATCATGGCATGCTTGTGAGAAAGAAACATTGTCTAAACATTGTCTTCTTATTGCACAGTGTAGTTCATTGTTAATCGTCTTACTCCTTCACAACTAATTAGTGTGGAGGCTAAATATTGAACAGGCTTTTGTTACATCCCCTGTTTTGACATCTGAAAAACCTCTAACGGCCGATGGTAGGGTCATCTGTACATTTGTATTGATTTAAAAGCCGACTGTAATTGTTTTTTAAATGTCGTTAAGGACTCAATCCATTTTTAATCAGACACATTACCATTGCCAGAACAAAGGTTGAGGTTATTTTTCGTGTGTTCATTGGCGCTTTTGAATTCCCTGTCTCACACTGTACTCTAACCACTGACTTTCTGCATTTTAATCCTTCGCTAATGTACAGCTCCTATAAATATAGCTTGTCCTCTGGTGTGGTCAAAGTGTTCCTTTATAATTGCTTCTTTGTGAAGAGTACTAAATGTATCCATGAACATCTGTTCACCTCAGGAAAATACCACTTCTAATATGATAATGTAGAAAATAATATTTCAGAATTAATAATGTCCCATCATCAGCAAGAGTATATATCACAGCTGCTGCATTAGTTTTCTAAATGTATTTGACATTTTGTATCCATTTGTGTGTATGCGTTGCCAGGCAAGATGTAAGAAAAAAAAATTAGTCATCTAATTCTTTTGAGACAGTTAAAGCTACAAAACAGAGACAGAGCTTGGTCTTTGTTTTCAGACTGTTTTCACATCTGGTGGAATATAAAGTAGTCTTACATCACCAGCAGTTAAAAATATGCCTCCGCTGAAACTCTCAAACTGACAGAGCAAGTGAGTAAAGTGGGCTCCAAGCAATGAATGACTATGAAGATATAGTTTTAATAGGTAAGGTCAGCGTTTGGCGTTGTGGTGCTGGTATTGAGTTTTATTGTTGGCTGGAAGGCGAAGAAAGATGAGGACTGTTGTGACACTGAGCGACCCTGGCTCCTGGTGAAAACTTCCTTCCAGTTCCCCCCGTCCTCTGCCGTAAATACCGCTGGTGCTGAAGGTGAGACAAAGAACAGAGGCCATGCACCGGAGACCAAAGACATTTGGCTCCAGAGGCCTGTTTACTGTTTAATGGACTGTGTTCCCAAATGGGATAGTTAATTAAAACAGTGCTTTGGTTGATCTCCCCCTGTTGTTTGTGGTAATGTGTGTCTGAATTCAACCCTGCGCCACCGCTAGTGTCACAGCTGTGCAGAAGGTTATATTGTTTCGGAGGCTTGTTAATAAACAGGTCCTAAACAGTGACTTATGAACTTGTCCTGTTTGGAAAGATTTCATCTCCTCTATTTGTCAAACGGCCGGGAGGTCTGCTGCAGTTAACACCGAATGCTTTGTTATTGGTGCTACTTCCAACTGAGAGACCTCCCAAACACACACTCACACACACACACCAACAGTCGCACAATCAGCTGCATCCGCAAATATATACACAGGGTATGATAATGCAAAACACAAACCACTTGAAAACAAAACATCCTTTTGAGTCCTAATGAAAGTAAGATGCAGAATTAGAAGATGGACTTTTGTTTGTGTGGGAGTATATTATCACCTCACGTTGTTGGTTTTAAATCATCTTAAAACAGACTCATTATAGAAATGAGTGCTCATTAAAATAGAGTCCTTAGGGGTTCCTGTGGAGCAGCTGCTGTGTATCGTGACTGTTGCAGGTCCTGGTTCCCATCATGACGTTTGCTGCCCTGTCTCATTTCACCCTGTGTAGAAATCTCTCTTCTGTCCTTCTGTTTGTCTTTCTGTCGCTTTTCTCTTCTCTCTATGTATTATTTAAATCCACTTAGCGTGGAATTTAGTGGCAGGCGTTTCACTTTGCAACAGTGTTTTTTGGAGACTGTGCGAACACGAGGTGTTATGAAAGTTTGAAAGTCTCCACATTGGGTTTAAAACTGTGAATAACAGATATGCATATTTCCACTGCTCTCAGCGTTATGCAGACAGATTTTTATTGCTCTGTGGAAGACATACTTTACTGTGTTACATCTAATTGCTGCACGTTATTGTTCTGCTTGCTGCCAACTTCTTGTTCACACCATGTATGTGCATTTCCATCGGTCATGCATGATATCACAGAGAATTCAGAGAATTACTGGGATATTCAGAAGCAGCTGGTATCTTCCCATTACTGTGAAATGTATCATCTACACCATCAGTACGCAGCAACGCCGACAATGAGATTCCACTGGTGGAGAGCAGCGGGAAGAGGGAAGACTTGTCAACGATCAAGTTGTCACACTGACTCATACTAACATCACATCTTTCTTTCTGTTGCTCTTTCAGGGAACCCAGTCGTCCGACCAGCCTGCTGCCTGTTGACTGGAGCACGGGGCTGGGTTTAGGGAGGGACGATGACTCCTTACTCCCGGGGCTGGAGACCCTTCCCCTCCGACTGATGCAGCAGGACTGCACTGCTGTCAAAACCCTGCTTTTGAGACTGAGGCGGACACTGCAGGAGGTGGGATATGCACATAGCACACAGACTCCTCTTAACTGGGGTTTACATGCAAAATAAGGGATTAAAAAAAAAGACAATCAAATTACAAATGCATCAAATTGTTTTAAAGTAGTAAGGGTAAGAGGATGGCAAATAATGTGAAGCTATTTCATCTGGTGCCAGTGTGCACAGCACTTCTCTCACAATTTTTTCCACCCCCTGTTTTATTCAGCTCTCTTTCAGCTTCATAAAATCTTGTGTGGTGGCTTTTCTGCCTTTAAAAAGTCTCTTTAATCACTTTGCTTTGTTACTTTAATCAGATTTGGAGGAGGAAACTGGGAGGGTAATTTGAGTGTCCGCCATCATATTCTTTATATGTACACAAACACACTCACAGTGCACACATTAATCCTCCTGTTTCAGACTATAACTCTGCTCCTTAAATGCTTTATCCTTCTTAAAACTAAAGGTTTACCCCAGGCTATTGGGCCATCTCACTGTGAATTTGTGGAACCCAGTAAAATTACATCCACGCTATTATAGACGTGATTAGCTGTAATGGTCACTTAGTAAAGCACTGACACGTGGCAATAGCTTCACAAGGTTTAACTCTATAAACCACACACCCACACTGACTGCAACCCAGTCTGGCCATGCAGTCCTTTTTTTTTTTTTAGCTTCCAGACGGCTCTACACCACAATTTCAAATAAATGTAATAAGTTTCTTGTTTCAAAACTTAGTAAAACATTCATGTTTTATCATTTATTGGATTGTTTTTTTTTTTTAAGAAGATGAAGTAGTTGTTGCTTTTTAGGGTAATTGCAATTTGCAAAGAGTTAGAATTGGGTCAGAAGAAGATAAACATTGTAATCAACCCCTGAATGTGCATTGCAATTTTAGTTTTACGTTATAGGCCAAACCAGGCCAGAGGGATAATTACACTTTACTGGAAAATGACAGACACATTTGTTTTTTACAAGTTTTTGCGAGCGCAGCTTCTGTGGGAGTAGTTATTGGGAAGTTGGTGTTGATGAGGTTTAATACATAATGTGGTTGTTTTGTTTTAGAGAGAAAGTGTAAATATTTCCACTGATTCCCTTTGTCACTGTGGTGAAAGTGTTTCATATATTTACATACCAAGGAGCGATGTCTCAACTCAGGAAGTTGTTGTTATTGCTAAAAAACATCCATTAGCTGTGTCTGGTTGCGACATTTTTTTTTTTTTGTTGTAATTTACATGGGTGACTGACCCTTACCAAAGACAGAAATATTATATGGACCCATACTCAGGAATACAAATGCAAAAAAAGACATATAAAAGGGTCACCAGACCTTTCCTGAAACCCCACCATTAGTATCTCTAAACTAAGATCAAAGCCAGCTGTGAATTACAGTCCACAGAGGCATATGTGGAGCTTTCTCCTGATCTCTTTACTGTCTCTCCCTTTTTCCTCCCGGGACCACAGTGAGAGAGACATGAGACATGAAAATGATGAAAAAATAATTTGTAGAGAGCGACATAAACTAAAGTGTTGATGGTGAAACTAAAAACAGAGAGAGAAGGTGCATGGCAGCAGAACATGAATATGAAAGAAGAGATACTTTGCCCTCTTTGCTTGCTCTGTTGTGTCATTAACTTGCTAATTTTGTTACCTTCAATCAGCAGATACAATCTATATTGCAGCGGGGGGAGGGTGACTCTGCACGTCTGTACGCTTTGCATATTATCTGCTTGATCTGCTGCTATAGAGCCTCAATCCTCTGTTCTTTTCTTTTGTTTTTCTCGACTCATAGCCCTCAACTTTTCCTCTTCCTCCTCTTCCTCCTCTTCTCTTCTCTTCTCTTCTCTTCTCTTCTCTTCTCTTCTCTTCTCTTCTCTTCTCTTCTCTTCTCTTCTCTTCTCTCCTCATAATTTCCTGTATTTATTGTACATCATATTTTGTATTTTATCCAGCCATGCCTTCCTCTGCTCCTGAATCTCCTCCAGCACTTTATCCTGTTGGCTGCACGGAGGAACATTTCTAAAATGCCACTGTCTATGTGTGCATTAATGTTGCCGAACACAATGATCCCCATTTGTCAGTGTCACCCTCGGATTCTGGCAACACGGTGACGTCCCATTTGTTACAGCATATACTCACAGCCTTTGTGGGCATTGTTGTACTGTATCGACACAAGTACCACCAGGCCCAGGTCCAAACGACTCTCACCCCGGAGGCAGCTACGTGACTTGTGGCAGTAGTTTATGCTCGATGCTTCCACCGAATAGTTTACACAGTGCTGTCAGAAGGGCGTCTGCGGACATGATATAGTGTTAAAGTTTCAGATTGTGTCACATTATAGCCATAGTTAAAACCAGCTTTTAGAAAGGAGCAGAATCCTGTCATCCAGCATCCATCTGTAAAAGTCTGTCTGACTGTTGAGGACGGTGCAGAGCAGAGAAACTGTCCTGCAGAAAAACTCAGTAATACCCACGCAGATAATTTTCAATTTAAAGTCCTCACACTGTGTTCACCAAAGAACTCACTAAATCGTATGACAGTATTTTAAACTGCTGCTGCCTTCCTATAAAAAATGTCAATAAGAGAGAGTGGGAATGAATGGCCCTTGAGTTATTTGGAGGTTTTCATTTCTTGATTTAACTGATGTGTTGTTGTGATTAAAGGTGTGCATCAAACTACAAAACCTGCTTTCCTTTCTTTGGCCATTCATCATCTGTAGACATTTAGTTTCGGCGTAGTGCAAGTCATTAAATCCACGGCTCCCCGGCAGCCATTCTTAAATCTGAAAGGCTTTTTACTGAACCACATCTAATTGTGGGGACAGTTGTGTGTTAAGGCCTGTGGGACAGGGGTGACCTTAAAGAGAATGTGAATGTGTTGGAGAGAGAAAGAGGGAGAGGCAGAGTTTGTGGGTGTCACTGTGTGCGTGCTTGTCTCTCTACATAGAGAAAGGCATTGATCACCGCTGACACATTGAGGGCCTCACGCCATAGTACACCTATAATTCTGATAGGGAGGTATGCTTCTTTAAAAGGTCAGCCAAACCAATTAACTATCAAGTTTATGCTGTGCAAAGATTTGGGCTTCAATATTTCTCAAAGCTTCCTTCAAAATCTGAAAGTAGGCCAAAATGTGCACATATTGTCAGACTTTGACCTAAAAAGAACTTTTATAGGACCTTGATTGTAAGTACGGTCGTTTTTTCCCCAAATCACAGAAGAGTTTGTTTGCATTGAAATCTCCTAAAGGGCAGCATATGGCGAGAAGTAGATCTTGTAGAACACCTACCCAACACCATTTCCCTTCACTCGTTCCCTGTCACTACTTCTTCATGTATCCTGTCATTTCCTCCGAGCATGTCCTGTCACATCCTTACTCTGCAGCATTACGTCAATATCAGCAGTTCTGAAGCAAGACATGGCTTCTCTGCTGCTTTCCTCTCTGTGTATACACCAGTGGCAGCTTTGTAAGAGCCTTTGTTTTGGCGGATTTACGTACGTGTTACATGTATGTGACAGCGCTAGCATCATTTGTTGCATGAATGGAGCTTGCGGTGTGTGCATGCGTGTGTGTGCATGTGCGTGTGTGTGTGTGTGTGTGTTTTGGAACCCCTCTAGCTAGCTCTCCCTTCTCTCAGCCTACCAGACACCTGTGTTGAGGAGCAGTGCCAAAATGTGATTATGATCATAGCTGACGTTAGAGATTATGTAAGAAGCCAGGTGAAGATAAAATGCATGTTACAACATGGAATTAATACAGCCATCTCTCCTCTGTCTACATTCATGGTGCTTCAAACATGCATCATCGGAATCGAAATTGTCCTGCTGGTTTTCTGCAAAAATATCATCAGTCAGTCTAGTGGTATTGACTGAGACCCACTGTGTAGAGGTTATGCTGCCTGCACGAGTAGTTTATCATCTGCACAATGTATATCACAAACTGTGTATCATCGTCATGTTGTTCTTATTTTTACACTTCTGTCTTTTGCAGAGCACAGAGACAAGTCCTGCCAGCAGCCTCCAGTCTCTACCCATTAGCCCCTGCAGTGAAAAGTCTCTTCCATTTAAGGTAACCTTAAGCAGACCATTTTATGCTCTTGTTGCTTTATGCATCTGCACAACAATAAATTTGTTTGTGTTCAGCTATGGTATGAACATAAAAGTCGCAGGTTCTGGTTGCGCAGAAGTGCCGTTTAAAATGTGTAGTGCGGCTTCACTTAATTAAAAACATTAATAAAAACGCGCAGCTTATGTCCAGCTTAAAATGTTCCTGCAAAATAGAGTCTAAGCCAACGTTTTTATTCAGCATTTTACTGGAGCTGGGTTGTTGTGCTTTTTCGGTAGCTGCGGATCAAACTACACACTCACACAACCCTCAACTTCACTGAGCCTGCTCGTTTAATTAAAAGAACACAGCAGTCTGTCTGTGATCAAAATATAAAACTGAATATTCCTTTGATCCATGTGTCCCCTTCAGTTTTACCCTTATCAGAACAATTAACAGCCTTTTTTTTTTTCCCGCACCAGCTTTTAATGAATCATAAAGAGATCAAATAGGAAGAAAGAGAGCAGAGGGGCAAGGCAGGTGGGGTGAAGGCGAGGGTAATATAAAGACGAGAGTAGCAAAAAGAGTGATAAAAAGCGAAAGAGGAGGGGATAAATTGAAAGAGCAGAGGGGCAAAGTGCTTTGCTTGCCTTGACAGGCTCCAGACCCCCTCTGTCAACCTAGTCCATCAGAGCTGTGCGATCTGGATGAGATTTATTAATCTCTGCAGGGAGCATGTGTGTGTGAGCGCTCAAGTGCGTGCCTCCATGTGAGTGTGTGAGGAGGGTTTAAGTTTACCAGGGGAGGGCTTTTGTCAAGCTTTTCCCTGGGATTTAGTAGAGTTGCAGTAGGGTTCTTGTTAGACTGTTAGAGGAGAGAGGAGCAGTAAAGTCCTCAATTCTGTGGCGCTCGCCTGCAGTGCTGTTGTTTTTTTGTTTTTTTTTCCTCCTTGTATTCCAGCTACACACTTGTAAAAGGTTCCTACTGTACCGTCAAGTAAACACAGCTATTGACAAGAAGTCTTTTTCCATCTAATATTGAACATGGCTGTAAAATGAGTGTGTGGGTGAGTGCACCTATGTCTGTGTACCAGTGTGTGTTTAGTTGGTATAGTTGTTGCTGTCTTGGTACAGGTGCATTTGTGTGTGTGTGTGTGTGTGTGTGTGTGTTTGTGTGTGAGAAGGAGTGGATGTTTGTGTGAGTGCTTGCCCTCTTTATTGACCTACATGGAGTCTCAGTGGCAGCTGGATGATAAGGAAAAATTAAAAATGTAGGGTGGGACACAGCATGAAGACAGCAGCTCTGGCTTGAACTCTTTCATTTGGACATGTGCAGATGGACAGACAGGGAAGGTGGACAGCTTGAAGAGAGGGATCACAAGGCGGGGACTTCATTGGAAAAGAGATTGGAAATGGTCTGATGAAGCTGTCCAGACCACATAGATTTATATAAATACTCGACTATGAAGACCTGTAACTAATAGATAAAAGAGAGATAATATTAAGAGCAAAACTCTACAAGTTGACATTTATGTCGACAGTTTTCATTAATTTGCATGGTGAAGAAGCAGAGAGGAAACAACTGTAGAGAGAGAGGGTACAAGGATGGTATTAAACTGTGAATATTGGGATTATTTGGCGTGTACTGTAACCATTTGGACATGTGGGCACTGAGTCCTAAAAGCTGAAATTCCTCTGTCTCTTGCAAAATGCTTACAGCACAGGGTGGCTGTGTGCAAATCCATGACAAATCTATGTAGTGTAGGTTAACAAATGGTATTACAAGGTGTTGCTGACAAACATACAGTGGTTTGAAACATGCATGGAAGCAGAGGTTATCCCTTTTCATTGTTGGGGGGGGGCAATAAACAGTAAAATTAATTCCTGGGGGGGGACATAATAATATCCTACATAAATGAATGTATAAATCTAGATAATATTTTACTAGAGAAATCTAAACTAGTGTAATATTTGTGTCATAAATGAGAGGATGTCAGTATGTCACCTATGTCCTGTCCCCGCCTGTTGCAGAGAGACTGTTTGCAGCCAGCAGCAGTGAAAAACTCTGAGGAAACTCACAGATTCATTGCAAACCAGGATGAACAGCTGTGCTATATACAGTGCACATTTCATTTCATCTTAACAATTAACAGGATGTCAATTAGCTCAACCGGCGTGCTGTGTTTATTTAAAACATGCCGGCTGACTTCAGACAAAGGAGTTGAAATGTTGCTTTTCATGTTCTGAGTGTGCTTGTTGAACAAATGGAGTGATAACTGACTTATTAACGGTTCAGTGTTACAGTACACTTACTTAATGGTGATCCTCAGCGCTCTGTCTGTGTGCGGCAGCAGGTACACTGTATGGAAGATTGGACCAAACCACTGTGAGGATCGTGGGGGGGTTGTAATCTTTCAATAGTTAAAAAGTGTTTTTAAGAAGCGTGGCTTGTGTTGTACTGTCAACAAAAGTTACTATAGTATTAGATTTTTTTTTTTTTATTTGTGTTTACAACGGGATCTTTTGGTGGGACACGACCCCTCCGTCCCCCCTGGGATTTGCGCCCATGCATGGAGGTTCATTCTTTACTGTATGAACACAGATACAGTCAGTAATGATGATATAAAAGCAAAGTTCACTGACCGAGCTATTTCTGGAGGTTGTTTTCTGAATGTTTTGAGTTTAGGTGTTGTATCTCCTCGAGCTTCAGCTGGCATCCAAGAGAAAACTGGTCAAAATCATTGTCCATAAACAGTAATCAAAAGCAAACTTTATTTCCAGTTAGTATCAATTGGAATACAACTTTTTCATACCTTTTATTTTTATTTCTGATTAGAGATGATGTTTTCATCTTGTAGATCCTGAACGCTCTCCTCAGCTGGCCAGGAGGAAGACAGAGGGAGTGGCAGCAGCTGAGGGATTGATGTAGTTAAAAAGCCAGTAGAGAGCAGCAAAAGATGGAGGGACTGGGGTTAGGCAGGTAGAGGAAGAAGAGAAGTGTGTGTGTGTGTGTGTGTGTGTGTGTGTGTGTGTGTGTGTATATTTAGAGAGAGAGGAGAATGAGTAAGATGGTGGGAGGCAACAGCTAACCTTTTGACAGTGCTGGAGGCACGGAAAACAACATAAA
>OOFC01033078.1:0-19152 GCA_900323345.1 Pseudochromis fuscus | reverse complement strand
CAATACAGTCACATGTCATATTGAGTAAACTATAAAAAAAAAAACATATATATCCTGGGGAGGATGCTATTTTTTATTTTTTGGGTTAAAATTAGTGATCAGTGGTTGTCTTACCGTAATAAGAATATGGTTATGTGTTTTGTGTGTGTGTGTGTGTGTGTGTGTGTGTGTATATTTAGAGAGAGAGGAGAATGAGTAAGATGGTGGGAGGCAACAGCTAACCTTTTGACAGTGCTGGAGGCACGGAAAACAACATAAAGATAGAGAGGCCATATTGCATGAGTAGAGGCTGAATATGAGGAAAACGTTGCGATGCTCAGAATAGGACATTGTATTACTTGGCTGTAAAATAGATTGAGGACAGAAGGGATGAGGGACAAATGTTGTGGGAGCTATAGGTGTATACAAAAGCAGTGCATTCAGTTTGATGATCTTCACTAAGTAAAAGTGGAGAGAATGAACTCAGGAGTTCAGGAGATGGAGGTGACAAGAGCAAAAATGAGGGAACAGTTTGAGGAGGAGGGTGATAGAGCAAGACGGGAAGGAGGTGGAAGAAAATGTAAAAAAAGAGGGACTGTGGGAGGGGCGAGAAGACGAGAATCTGTCCTGGCACTCCAGAAAACGACTCTGCGGGTGTAAAAATAATCTACGGTAGCCACCTGAGAGGCTGCAGTGTCACAGTGCGCCCTAGTTTAATTTAGACCCGATGCATATGACATGATTTGTTTTTTTTGTGTGTTTTTTTTACCACATTTTGTCCCAGTTAAAGTGTTCTACTGTATTTTAGAAGAAAGTTAAAAAAATAAAAGTCTCAGTAGAGTTGCTGCCAGAGGTATATTCCCAGTACCAGTGTGTTATTATAGTCGAGGACAGTGACTTTTTTTTTGTTACCTAATGAATTGATTTGTGTACAGTCACCTTTGTTTCAGCAGGCATGAGAAACTTCTTTTTTTAGTGAAACATTTATCACTGTGTCAGATGCTCCATAATTAGAAATTAATAATGTATAATTCTAATGACTGTGAATTTATAATTACAGACAGTTTCCCCACAGTGATGGCACAGTATGAGAGGGTTAAAAAAATACATGCACACAGGAAAACACACATGAATATTCATATACCCGTAAAACAAAGCTACCACAGGCCATCATGATCACACATATACAGAATGTAGTTTTTATTAAAGCTGTAGTCCTTCCAGATAACCTCTCTCTGAACATTGTTTCTCTCTATTGTCTGAGCTTCACACTTACAAATAAGATGCACAGTTTTTCACACATACTCTGAAGTGTGTCACTGTGTAAAAAAAAGACAGATTTAATCAAGAGTTATTAGGATGTCATGTCCTAAATTTCTGTTCCTTTATATCAGTGTTTCTGTGATATGAGTTATCGAGATGAAGTCAAAACTCTTAATAGGGAAATTTGAATTGGACTTTACATCTCAAATGATTCATTACACTAACATCTTAGAAAAAAACCATTCAGTCTGCAGCACAAAGACAAGTTACACCGTCTACTGTCTACTTGGGGGAAAGAAGAAAATAAAAAAATTCTCAGCCTGAAAAGTTTTTCCATCCTGCCTGGAGGCTATCTCAGCACTAAACAGCTGTGTTTCTGAAATAAGAATCCATGGCACCTGCTGATAGGAGAAAAACATGACTCATTATTTGTGATCTGCTAAGAGGGTCGTGGAGGAAAGACATTTTAGAGGCTGCTCTTAGGAATACAGATATATGTTATTTCTATCACTATAACACTCGTCTTTGAAAAACCACAGTCAAATGTTGAATTTTTCCCGCAGACATATGTTTTCTGTTAGCTTTAATGGAGCTAAGCGGCTTTTAAGGGCTCGGTCAGCTGCGCCTTTTCATTTCAGAGAAGCTGTAATTCACTCAGAGCAAACACAGACGTAATCCTACTTAAAATATTTAAGATTATATCTAATAATCTGAACTCTAGTTATTTGTTATATCTAAGCTATAGTTAAAGCCTGTCTTTGCTCAACCAGCCTCAGGTCCTCTAATATTTATTTTCATACATTACTATTTCCCTTTTCTGTAAGTCTGCATAAGTCATATGCAATTAAATACAGTTTGCAAGGCCGATCTAAAGAAGATAAACACTCAGCAACCACAGACATAAAGACAGATATAGAAATGGGCAAATATTTGATACAAGTGGGAGGCAACTTTACACCGGATCAGTTGATACATGTGTTGGTATCATTCAGTCATTGTTGTAGATATGATACAAAGTTACTGTAGATTGACAAAGCAGCCATACGAGATAAATACATGTAATATATAATTTATATTTATTTGAAATCTGCAACCATATTTTATGGTAAATGGTAAACAGAGTACATTTATATATTACTTTCATGACCTTAGTTAGGTCCCAAAGCGCTTTACAAGACAATTAATTCACCCATTCACACACCAATGGCTACCATTGGGAGCAACTTAGGGTTCAGTGTCTTGCCCAAGGACACTTTGACAGGAGGAGCCAGGGATTGAACCCACAATCTTACGATTTACAGGCAACCCCCTCTACCACCTGAGCCACAGCCACCAACCATGTTTTATATTGAAAAGAGACTCAGAAGCTCTATTTAAAGTAATTTGAACTTAGAACAAATGAAACAATTTGAGGAAGTTTGAGGAAATATGTTTACGTATTTTGACATAATCAAAAAAATTGAATCTCAATTTCTCGTTATTCTTTTGATTATTATAGTGTGTTCAAATGCTCCATCTGCGTATAAGTGGAGATCTGATGTTTTAGACGCCTCAGATTTCTTGTGAACAGCTCCATATGATTTCTGTGATCTCATAAGGAGCTGTACATGTTGAGACCTCTGCCTGCAGTACATGTGTGATTTACTCCGCCTCTCTCCCACTAATAGAAACCATTTTTTCATATATCTTGTGACCATGAATTCTTGGCTGTTTGCAGGCTCCAATCCAAACTAAAGCGGACTGAAACATTTGAAGCAGCTGCCCACAACACTGGAACTGGCTCCCTTTGGGCTTAAGATTCGTACATCCTGCTTAAACCCTTAAACAGCCGCTGAAAGCTCATCTTTTCAGATTAGCTTTTATTGTTTTGTTTGTGTCTGTACATTTTCAAAAGTTTAATATGTTTATTGTTTCTACTCCTTTGTGTGGTGTCACCCTGTTAACAGTGAGGAGACAGTGTTGTGGCCGAGTAGGTTGGTGGCCTTAACTGCAGTGATACACCAGTACAGTGTGGTTATTTTTTAAATTTCCCCGTTGTGGGATAAACAAAGGATTATCTTATTATACCACCTATCTTTACATCCCTTTTGGCCTGTTCAAGCCCTTTTGTTCTAAGATGTGCAAAGTTGTGGATAGATCTTGGGTAAATTGGTATAAAGATAACAAGGAGAAGGCATTTAATCATGCTGTTATTACTCACACCCCTTTCTCCAGTTTCAAGAGATAGGCAATTTGTTGTATAAATTGAAGGAAAAGGGGTGTTGAATTAATGGATAAACACCCCCTCACATTTTCTCGACTGTGTGTTTCTCCAAAAAAACTTAACAAATTAAATAATTTCTGCTAACAAGGGGAATGTAATTCATCTCCATACCCTCTTCAACTGGCTGCTGATTGCAAGCATAGAGAGGGCACAACCCCTATACAAAATCTCTTTACAAAAGTGGATGCACTCCAATGATTTTGATCAGATTTATCCCCACTGAGGCCATTCCAATCACATTAGAAATAAATTCGCATGCCCCACTTTTCTCCCATAGCCTTTTCCATTCAATTCAGCCTTGAAAAATTGGTTGAAATGCCACCTGATGGGTGACTTAATGCACGTTGGGCTGCTTCTTTCAGCAGGTTTTGTATTGTGGTTTTGTTTTTCTCTTTTTAAATGATTTTTGTTGCGCAGCAGTAAGTATTTGAGCCATAGGGTTAAACCAGTATTCCCATCTTTTAAACAATATTTCGTTTCTCTGTTTCTCACTCCTTCTCTTATTCTCCTCGAAGTCTGTTTAAATACTTAGTTTACACAAGAAAAAACTACTCTACATGCTACATGCAGTGTCATACATCCACACGGGGCACAGAAGGATACCCACTGTGCAGTTGCAGCCAGACAGCTCATTTAGAACAGCCTTCAGTCCTGTTCGGGCGAGATTAATTTTAGAGGCTGACTAATGTTGTAATTGTCACAGCATGGTGGTGATTTTTCAGTCCCATCCAAATCTCATGTTAGTAATTTCTATGCTGTCTGTGTGTGTGTGTGTTTTGGAAGTAGGGGGGAAAAAAAACACCCTTATTATCTATAAATACCGTTATCTCCCCTGTAAAGGCAGGGAACCATAGTGTATTCTGATTCAACACCTCTGGGTTTAGTTTTTGTTAATTGTTTTTCTATTTCCTGGTGGAAAAGATACTCTTTTATGGGTTTTATCACCGTGGAAGCACTTAGCAGAGCTTTTTAGTTTGGTCCTCCTTGACCATAATATGTGCCAAGGTGGAGCCCCAACACACACCTCAACATCAGTTAAACGTGTAAAATGAAGGAGCATAGACAAACAAAACACAGTGCAGAATTTGAGTGGATTGGCATTTAACTCATGATGTAATATTAGAGTCACTTCCAGTGCTTACCAGTTTGTCAGGCAGCATCTGACCCTCCCAGCTCCCCCCCGACCCCTTACAAATGTTAGAGGTCAGGGGACTTGAGTTTCCAAAACCAACAATCTGATATTCACAACCACGTCACACAATGATTGTCCAGTTGAGACAGTGAGCAGGTTTTGAATAAACTCTGTTTTTTATTCTTTACATCCACCGTTTCTGCCTTTTTTCTTCATGTGAACTGCTACACTGTGAATGCCTACCAGAAACGATTGTCTGAAACTGTTGGGTCTTGTCCACTTGTTAAAAAATTGATCATGCCTCATCCCTTGCTGTGTTTCATTTTGATTTTTTTTTTTTTTCTTTTCTTAGAAAACATTGTTCGCCTCTTTTCCTCTTGTTTCAGTGTACTCTCTTCTTGTTCCCCCTCACATTTACACTTACATACTCACCCCAGTTCTGACACATCTGTCAATGTTAAATCACTTTTACATTGCATCCCCTAACAGGAAACAGTTTTAAGTTCCCGGCCAGGCAACATGGGGTACCAACTGGTTGTTTCTGAAAACACCCCAGTTTGAACCATTCAGGTTGAGTTGTGCCCTACTACAGAAAACTTGATCTGAATTTCAGAAGAAAGTACTGCTCTGTGACTCACAGACGCAGCAGTCTCTTCATGTTCAACAACAGGCTGCTGGTCTTTTGACAGTCCATTTAATCAAGACTCAGAAAACACACTCTGGAGTCCACTTGACTGTGGACAGAATGACCCTTACTCCACGCTCTACAAGTGACTTAATCATGCAGACAAGAGAAACAAACGTCTGGTTTTTCATTTGATTTTTTTTAATGATACAATGTCACTTCTATTTTCATGCACAAAACCACAGGAAATTATGTGGGTTTTTTTCAGCAAAAAAAAAAAGAAATAATAAGTTATCGCGTGCATTATGTTAGCTGATTACTTTACAGGTGTTGTTGCTCTCAGGTTACATCCTCCTCTTAGTTTACATTCAGTGGGGTTAAGGTCTGAAAGCACAGTTCATCAGTCCTGTCACATGCGTCCTGTTTTCTGCCCATGTGACCTTGCACCTTCTGCACCCGTCCAGGTTATATTTTTACATTTCTGAATTTTGAGGTGACTCGAGGAAAAGTGCCTGGCTCGCTGTCTGTTTTTGCGTCGGCGAGGTCATTTAAAGGACGGTGTTGTAGCGATATGGCTCCCTGTGGTCTCCCTCTGACTCTCTGTGTGTCCTTTAGCTAGATGGCTCCCCACGGTTTCAGACCATCATGCTCAGCCTCGGGCCCTCTCTGTCCTCTCCTTCTCTATCTCCGTCCCCCTTTCCTCACGTTTCCCCATCATTTTCCTCCTGTTATCTTTCCCCTCTTTTCCTCCTCTGCTTTAATGTCCTTGAAGAGGTAATGACCGTCTGCCTGTCATTTTGTTCTCTGCATCTTATCACTCGTTCTCTCCTATTCTCCTATTCCCTTTCACTTGTTCTCTCTTTTCGTCTCTCCCTCTCAGTGTGTCGCTCTTTATCCACATTTTAACTACCTGTCCATTTAAGCATTAGGTGGAATATTTTTGTGAAAACTGCTAAGTCTAATTTATTTTTTTTTGACTTCCCCATGAGCCAATCTCTGGAAACTCCCTGTTGGCTGTTTCAGACTCCAGGCAGGGTCTAAAGATGATTAGGCTTAAAAAAAAAAAACCCTGACAGTGAAAATGAGGTTGGCAGACTTACATTTTTGCTGTTTTCACCAAGTTAACCAAATTCATCTTGAATATTTTTTCTTTACAAAATGACTAATCTGTGCTGTCGATAAAAGAGACAAGTTGAATTGCACAATTACAGTTTTAAAGCATTTTGTTTTTTGTTTTGAAAGGTGCTGTAAAAATAATGATTAAGATTCTCCACCATTCTCTATGTCTTTTGACTCTGTAGCCTCTCTGTCTTCCCTACAATAATGTCCCCTGACAACACAAGGTCACATTAAAGTGCTGGGGTGCCGCCAAAGGACACAACAAGTTTATCACAGAGATGTAAAGCGAGGAGGAGATCACGGGCCTGCAGCATGCACCACATGACAACTTTATTACGCGTACACACACCCCAGCAAGACCAGCAACGGAGACGGAGACTCATAAATACACATAAAACACTTGCAAACACCCAAACATTTATGGAAGCAGCCACAGAATTTCTCTCTCTCACACACACACACACACACACACATCCACACGAACACCTGTGTATGTTGTTATCCTATTTGGCTCTATGTATTGCTTTTGTGAGAGTACAGTCCCTTAGATAAATCACTGCTGTCCGCTGTGTCCTGAGGAATGTTTAACACGGTGTCTTGTTTCTTGTGTTCAGGATCTCAGCAAAGAGGAGGCCTTGCTGCAGCAACTGAGGGAGAAAGATGAGCTGATTCTCAGACTCCAGAGTGAACTGGTGAGATTGTCTTCATAAACACTCATAACTAATTTGTTCTTTGGTAAATTTAATGCAAAACAACTGCATTTTGATGTTGTCGTTACTCCATGTTTAAATTCTTTTTGTCAGCATAAAAAACTGGTCGTAGATTAAAGTTGCCACTGCTGCATTACATTTAATTGATGATCAATCAGTAGTCTGCATATAGTTTGTACAATTATGGGAAATATAATTTATTCTAGTAAAGTATTTTCTCCCCCCAAAATACTGCAAAGTCTTTGTGACTAATAAGAGAAGCAACTCATATTTTCAGACATTGAGAAATGGAGAGTTTGCTCATCTATTTTTATCTCTGTCACAGTTTCTTTCTCTTGGTCTCAGTTTTTTTCTGAAATTTACAGTTAATAATTAAAGCAGCTTGAATGTTTTTAAATTATTTGTTTTAGGGATATAAATTAAAGACTAATTGCCTTTGAAGCTCAAATCTTTTCATTCCGTTTTATGTATTAAAAATCTTTCTTTTTTAGGAAGGTTAAAAAACAGTTCAAAGAACTGGAAAGTGTAACTTTTGTTAAAGTAGCTTTGTCAGTTTTCTTCCTTTCATGATGTTCTGCTGTGTGACACTGCACTCTGCAGAGAGCAGAGTGACAGGACAGACTGACCACAAAGAGAGTGGAAATAAATTTGAGAATGGTCGTAGAGCTGGCTCAGAGTCACAGTATTGATATCTCATGGCGTGACAGCAGAATACCCATTTTTCCCATCTTTGTTAATGTAAACTGCCTGTTCATGCCAGCTTAATGTAATAGCAGAAAGATTGGGACTCCATTCATATTTTTCTACTTTAAATTGCCTTTGTAAACAAGGATGGGAAGCTGAGACTCATTTTCATGTTTGGTTGTTTTGAATTTCTACAGTGTACTCATGAAACATAGAGCTTTAAATTGTCTTTCCAAAGCTCGATTGCTGGATCATTTGCAGAAATGCCCCATACGGCCGAGTTTTTCTTCATTTGTTATCTCCACGTCTGCAATTTGTCACTTGTTTTATCGGAGTAATGCAGTGCAGACATAGTGCCAGGCCCGAGCAGAATAATGTGCCACTGTTATAGCTGTATTATGAGAGATGCCAGTCCAACCCACACCGACTTGAGTCTCATGTGGCATCTGTTTGTTTGATCACTTTCTGGCACTTGCATCAAATTTTTTTTTTTTTTTTTTGCTCACTCCTTTCTCGTCTTCTCGCTTTCCCTATCTCCCTGTCAGCAGCACGTATCCTCCTCCATTCAATTTCTCAGTGGGCTGTAGTGAGTGTTGTGTGTAACTGATGTGGAGTTAATAACTAAAATTGAGAAAATTTGCAGGCAAACACTACATGTTACCATATTTTCTCTGTCTGAGATTCATGTGAACAGGCACTTCCACACTAACACTAAAGGACCTTTTTAAGCTCCAACATAGACCTTCAGCATTAAGCTAATTAAATTCACATGTCTCTTCATTTTGCTCAAACCATTTCACACTGCCTCCCATATACATTTTTATTAGTGCAGTTCCATTATTTATTCTTATTGGGAGGACATCTCAGTGGAAGTTGATTCAATCTTCCATCAGAAATTAAATACACATTCACCCCCTTCTCTGCTTAATGTTTATATAGGGTCATAATACTTAAATTATAACTAAACCTTTTGGAAAAATTATTGTTGCTTACAAGGAAATCTACTGTATATTACTACGGACTGAGTCTGAGCCTACAGCTAATATGTGATGTAATGAAATATTTAGGTTTCTTCCTTTGGAGCGGTCTCCAGTTCTGAGTGGGAGTAAAAGGGAATTTAGTTAAATATTGAGTTCTTGTAGATCATGCACCACAGATAGGAAATACCTTGCATTAAATTATGATTTCATTCGAAAAGGAACTGGAATTAAACAGAGAAAACAGAAAAATAAATAAAAATGCTTATGAATGCTTGTGCATGAACCAGGTAAAAAATCTGTGTTGCGATCATTTTTTAAGATGAGAGTATTTAACCATGGCAGTGAAAGATTGTAGCACCATGATCAAAAAGGTTCTCAACCAGAATACATTTGTTGATTAAAAACTAAAATAAAGACAGTCACCTTCCTTTTTAACAAGATTACAGTTTGATCTCAAAACACCGTCTATTTACTTAATGTTTGATTTTTTTCTCCTCTTCTTTCTTACATTTCTCTCCTGCATTCATCTCTTTTTTTTTTTCTCTTTTGCTTTCCCTCACATGGTGAAATGATGAGAGGTTCTTTCCTCCACATCACACATGGGTCCATCATTCAGAGTTTGTGCTATGAAATTGCTTGTGCATGCACAAACACTCACAGATGCTAATCACCCATGACGCTGTGTGTTTGCGTGTAGATGTATTCATCTGTTGGCACTTCTCTCTGACAGAGATGCTCTGGCTCCTTTCACCAGCTGGATCAGACTTCCGGACATGTACAGCTCGTGTATTTGTTTTATTTTTTTTCAATGAAGAAACGTCTGAATATGTCCATTTGTGTGTGCGTGTATTAACAAATTGTCTAATAGTCGACTGTATTCTTGCCACAGCCACAGCCTAACCTTATTTTTATCTGCGCCATATGCCCTTGGAACACAGGGCATTGGCATAGCCTCAACTTTGTGAAGCTGTGTAGTTTTGGGAGCATGTTGTGCATGTGGACATTTTTGAGGGTGTCTATGTGTGTCAGTCTAAAAGGAAAACCTTGCCTGCCGCAGCTAAGTTAAAGTGCAGGCGTTTGAAGGAAAGGGCAGCTCATAGCCGATGCTCTCCGCGCTCTGCCTCCGTCTGTAAATCTGCCAGTGAAAACCTATTAATTATCTCCTAGAAGGACCTGCTAGCTGGCTGACCATCACTGGCTGTCACTTTTTATGAGGTTTCTTCTCTCTCTGCTGGTGCATTTTGTTAAAGGACTCTGCTCCAACTGCAACATTTAGCTGCAGAAAAACCTCCCCTTGCTTTTCATGTATGTGTAATAAAAACAGGATTTTTACTTCATCTTTCAGCTCAATACTCAGCGCTGAATTTGAAGAGGATATTTGAGTATAGAGCTATAACATAATTTTTTTTCCCCCCACCCTCTTTCTTTCTTCTTACCATAAACCTGTCCTTAGACCTTACCCTAATTTGGTAGATTAATTTTAATCAAGGTTAATGAACATCTCAATATTTCATAGCCACTGCAACTTCCAACCCATTCTGTTTCCCAACCCATGAGCGGTGTAGGGCGACCATGTCAGAATGATTGGTGACATCGTCATAAAACGCTCCCGGTGGAAATAGTGCTGGGTTCTTCTCACCGAGAGCACTCGCAACTGGCCTTTTCAAAATAATCACATAGACGTAACATGGGAGTCGGCGGGTTCTTGGTCAAGGTAAAAGTGCTGAATTCTGAAGTAAAGGACCAGTGCTTTTCTCTCTGCACTTCCATCTGTAAATCTGCCAGAGGAAAGCTATTAATTATCTCCTAGAAGGACCTTTCTAGCAGACTGGCCGGGACTAGCTGTCACTTTTTATGAATTCTTCTCTACTGGAATACTTTGCGGAGGGTCCCTGCTCCAATATCTGGCCGTAGAAAACTTCCCGTGCCAGTTTTATGTCTTCTTGGATTTCCAGAAGAGGCAGCCAGTGGGAAGAAATGGTTGTGGCTGTTTTGATATTTCTTTTTTCTTTTGATAACTAGCTAAGCATGGAAGCCAGCTGCACCAAGTGCTGTGAGTGGAGGCAAGGCATAGGTCTGCAGGGAGAGTAGTTGTTCTCATTTATTTGTATTTGATGTTTTTTTTTTTTTTCTAAGTTGTGAGTTATTGGACATGGCTGATGGGTGTGTGTGTGTGTTTGTTTTGTATGCAGGAGAGTGCCAAAGCTGCCCTGAAGATGAAAGACTGCCAAACGACTGACCGCACAACACAGACAGAACACATGGGGCCAGAGGTGAGATGCTCACGAACAGCGCACACAGTCTCTCTTTCGCTCCGTCAGACTTTGCATCGCGCATTACATTCTAGGACACGGACTCCATCTTCCTAAATGAGGCAAAACGTTAGCTCCCTCCTCCTCGGTTTGTCTTACCTCGCGATTGGACCTGCGATAATGCGTTTTATGCTGAGCCACAGCAGCCGTCTCTCTTCCCTTCCTGCCTTTTTCTTCTCCATCTCTTTAAGAGCTTCTTTTCATGTTGAGCTAAAACTGTAATCCATCTTACTCTTTCTAAAGATGTTTTGCTGCAGTGACCATCATATTAAAGTCCACTACCCGCTCCTCCCCTTCTTCCTCCAATTCCCACATTCTCAGAGAGAGTGCTGTGCTGCTTCCTACCTGCCTGCCTGCCTAATGCCGTCAGCTGACATGGCCTGTTTGGCTTCACCAGGGGCTGACAGTATGGGAACGCAGCAGACTTAATGGATGACTGTCTAAAAATGGCTGCCTGTAATGGAAACAGGAGCAGAGTTTTAGGGTCTGTTTCTTTGTCTCTCTTTTCTTTTTTCCTTTAAAATACTTCCCTCATCCCCTCTTCTCCTCTAAAGGCTCTTTTATATTTTTATTGCTGCTGTGTATAAAGTTGGCCAGAAACAATAGTAAAAGGTGGAAAACTTTTGAGTGGGTACACAATATCCTCACCAACACACCAACCTGCTTCCACACACACACACTCAGCATTGGTAATGTTGGAGTTTGACCTTTACACTGTTTAGAGCAGAATGAATGCCTTATTGGGACATAACAGAAATAATGGTTGGTTATTCATAAGGTGATAATTACCCAAGTTCTCCCCTCATTTACAGCACATATCAAACAGAGGGCGAGAGAGACACAGGGAGAAATTAATTTACTTTTTTTTTTTTAGTCAATAAAATCTTCAAAGAGCAGAGGACAAAATGACACAGGTCCAAATGGTGCACTTTTGTTATTATGGTCACACCAAGTGAATTTTCATCTCGCCAGAACACACACTTTGCATTCACTTATTATGTGATCACACTACCTGAGAAATCAGAAGGGTGTGGACAACTATGGATACACATTTAATCAGTGGATGTGTGAAATCAGGGCAAATTACATTGGCACCTTTAATTTTCTCCCCCAGATAATCCACTAGGTAATATAATGTACAGCTTTCCTATGGAGAACCGGACCCTTAGGAGAGTCACATAGTGGTAATGTAAAATCAGCTCACACAGTTAAATGGACAGTCATTGGTCTGTTCTTCCACATAATCTAAAAAGCCTGTGGTGATATTTACTTTATGTCAGAGTTTCATGTGCAGAGTTGGTTATTTCGAAACGTTCAAATGGTGACAGAACAAGGTGAATGTCTATCTGCGCTTTCACAGTGTGCGTCACGCAAATC
Organism: Pseudochromis fuscus; assembly: GCA_900323345.1. Classification (NCBI taxonomy): domain Eukaryota; kingdom Metazoa; phylum Chordata; class Actinopteri; family Pseudochromidae; genus Pseudochromis; species Pseudochromis fuscus. The sequence continues at coordinate 6,708 of OOFC01033078.1, read as the reverse complement.
TATAGGTAGAGACTATAGATAGAACATATACACACCATGCTATATGCTAACATTTGTGTGTGAAACATGTAAACATGTTAAGAAGCTATTTTTGTTAAAAACATGCAGCAAATGTATCTAATGTCAGAACAGACAAGAACAACCTACATGTTATAAAAGATGTTTATGAAGTTCTGTATGCTTCACCAAGTAAAATCCATAATAGCACAGATCTAGTTGCATCTAGTTGTCGTCCAGCTCCACACAGGCGGTCTACACAAAACACAAAATGCGGTGAATCTTGACACCAAAATTGCAGTGTAGTGCAAGATTGCTAGTGACACTTCCCGTACTTTGGGTGTTCTGTGATGCACAGTGAGTCACCAAAACAGGTGCAGGCACAGCAAAGACTTTACTGTGCCTCAGAAAATGCCACTTTGCTGATACATCGCATGGAGATACAGCCCTGAATCCTGTAATTTTGTCTTGTCTGTCATTATTCTTCCTGTCAGTTTTTCCTTTTGTCTTTATTTCTTTTCCCTGCTTTCTTACACAAGCACACACAACATGATGCACACGATCTGCCTGTGATGTGCTTGACTTGCCATCACTCACTAATGCATTTGTCTAAGTAGCCTGAAATGGCCACATGTAATTGTATGTTTGTTGGCACTGGAGGCTAAAAGAAGCAAAGGTGTGGGCAGTATGCATTAGTCTGCAAATTTGTATGCATGCCCATGTGTTTGTCACTGCCTGTGTGTCTAGCTGTGTGAGTGTGTGTGTGTGTGTGTTTGTTTTGTGAAGCAGCCATTAGTCCCGGCCTTGGACAGCAAAGTCAATAAAATGCTGTTGAAAGTGTCAAAGTAACTTCAGTCAAATAGGTTGTATTTATGCCTCAGACAGTATAATTCAATCATTATTGTGGTTGTTGGTGTGTTTTATGTGCTGTCATGCCTCATGTGGCATTATTTGCACATCACTATCATCATACCGTTAACGGCGCATGAATTTAGTTGAAGTACTTAGTTCCTCATTATTTGTCCAGCAGTTTTTTTGTTTGTTTTGGTTTTTGTTTTTCTTCTGCTTTTGGACTAAAAGCTCAGAGAAAGAGGCCTTTATTGCAAACTTGTAATTAATTCAAATTAAAACTAATCTCATCCCGTTATCTTGATTTGCCTCTCCAGGACCACCACTCTGCCTGCTCTGTCTTTGTTCATACATTACAATGCACATGAATATGAGATTTAATCTTAAAAGATTCACTCAATTATCGTCCCTCTCTGAGGTGAAGTGGTCTGATTAATTGCCGGGTAATCATTTGAATTCAAGAAGGGCCATTAAGTGTCTCATCTGCTCTGCAGGTAGACAACTGTGGTATTAGCACACCAGAGATACTGTTTTTGTCCATTCAAAAAAAAATCAAAAAATCATGTATCTACTGAAAATGATTATGCATGTGTTGGATCTATTGTAGTCCTGCCAAACTTTTTTTTTTTTTTTTTTTAACCACAAAGTATCTGGTGAGAACCACTGTGACCTTATCCTCTCTAATGCAGTGCATCTAGCTTTAGGAACAGTGGCCAGTGCTCAGGCTTTGCTGTCTATTATGAGACTATTACCTAGCTATAGAGTCCTCCATATGCTTGGGCCCCTTGAGTAGATGGGCTCTTAATTAGAGGAGCAGCTGGCTGCCCGCTAGCAAGCTAGGCTCGCAGCACAGGTGACTTCACTGAGCAATAGCTTCCAGCATGTGCGGCCTGGTTTTACCCCCGCTCTCCCCCGTCCTCCCCCATGTGTGCACGCATGTGTGTACGAACGAGGAACACGGAGACTGCGCGTACGTTCATGTATGTTTGGTGTGGGGGAGATTCTGCGGCATGGAGGAAGCCTATATAGGTTAGCTACCCCAGTGCATCGAGGACAGGCGGCTAGCAACAAAAAGTGTGTCTACAAGTGGGGCAGCTATTTCTACTGCTTCTACCACTTCACGGGGTCGACGATCCCAGTCATCCTCTATCTCTCTCTTTCTCTCTCTCTCTACCTCACTCTCCTTTTCTGGAACATCCTCCTTCTCTTCCACCTGCTTTTGTTTGCTGATACCTCCTGGAAGTGCAGAAGTTAGCTTTCCGAAGTTCTCCTCTTTTCTCCTCTCCTCTCCTCTCGTCTCCTCTCCTCTCCTCTCCTCTCCTCTCCTCTCCCACGTTTCCAGGGCTCCAGGAATTCATCAGGGATCCCCTTGCCCTGGTTTCCCTGCATCGGACACTGCGTCCTCAGGACAGCTCATGGCCCCCACACCCTATGAAAAGTTGGCCTAAAGTTGTCCTTCAGTGGGATAAAGTTCCTTTTTATTCTACTTTTTCTGCTTTATGTCCTACTGAATTCTAAGAAGGTCAAGAAAAGGAAAAGTTACTTGGGTTGCTGAGTGCATGGCTCACTTCTCACTAATAAGTCATGTTGTCCTCTTAAACGGTGTTTGCAGTCATTTTGAGTCCAATTAAATTAAACAGCTCAGATGTTCATCTTGTGAGTTTTCCACGTCTGTTGTTAGCAAATGTTAATTGACTGTTTTGTCAAAGCTGTCATAAATAATAGGTTATTTTGCATTTATCACGCAGCCTATATGATCCTTTCCTCCTACCGTAATTTATTTTCTCAAACTCATTATGGATTATAGTGGGAAAGAAGTACAGTCTACCAGATGTCAGTCCACTCCTTGTGACCTTCTTCAGCGCAGAATGAAGCCAAACCTAATTTTATTTTTGGTATTGAGACAGATTGTCTGAATAAAATTTGAATAAATTTGCGATAACGGTTTGTAAATTTGATCCACGACCATATAAAAGTTCAATCCTCAAATGTAAGCGCAGCATCTGTCAGAAAATATTCCTATTACTGATCTCCTCAGGTAGCACACAGACACACAAAAGGCAGGAAGTATTATGTTGTAATGTAATCTCTGTAATTTTGACCCCATGAACAGTTTGCAGTTATGTGCCAAACGGTGACACTACAAATGGTATTCTGGGACCTTGTCAGGAGCACCGCGAAGGAAGACCCAGATATCACACCGAAAGCTGACAAGAGGCAGTGTAGTGTAAGCAGAACATGAATTGAAAAGTGTGGACTGACCCCATTTTTTTTCAATTCTGCACTTAAAGATTTGTCTTTTTCTGTGTGCACCAATGTAGAGTTGGCAGGTAAGGTGAAAGGGAAACTGAGGAAGAGTATAAAAAGAGGGAGGTTAGGAAAAAAAAAAAACGATGAGGAGCTTTTTTATGTCCCGTAGAGACTCTTAAGAGCTGGAGGTATGGTGGCTGTTTGAAAGTTTTTTTTTTAGAGGGGGATTGAATCGATTGAGATTGCTTTCTTTCAGCAAGCTAATTTCATGGGCATTCTTAAAAGGAACGTTTTATGGGGGGAATCAAAAGCTCTTGATGGTTAGCTCACTCTTGTTCTATTTCTCACTCTGTCTTTCTCACTCTCTTCCTCTGTCGTTTTCTATTCTCAGTAGATTTGTGCAACTTTTCTTTCTAGCCTCCTATTTCTTTCTCTCTCCCTTGCTTCATACCCACCGCTGCTCTCATCCCTCTCTCCTTTGTAGCTTCTAAAAAGAAGGAGAAGAGCGAAGAGATGGTTGTCGGTCTTTTATTGTCTGTTTGTGGGCTATTACATTTGAATAGAGGAGCATTTAAATAGATCAGATTCTTCCCTCTTTGTCTCTCTTTCTGTTTTTGTATCTCTAAAGAAATACACTGTGATATGGAGTGATGTTTTTATGTGTAGAGGATCCATTCCTTTGAGCTAGGTAGGTCATTTCAGAAGAAGAATCTGTGTGTGTTTTGTGTAGGAATAGTTATATCTTTGTTCTGTCATTTCTCACAAATATGTATAAATATTAAGTTACTATTTAAAAAGAAATGTTATTCAAACTATAAAACATCTTTAGTGGGATGTAAAGACTAATTAATCTAATTGATAAAGTATAAACAACGTTATTTTAATGGAGGTATAGTTAATTTTGGAACCAATCCTTGAAAAATCACAGATTTATCAGCTGTCTGTTGTTTCACACACTGTTTGCAGCTGTGGCAGATCAGTGTTTGGATATAATTAGATGTGTTGGATAACCAAAGACCTCTGACAGCAGATGTCAAGACAGTGCAGCAAAAGCAGAAATAGATATTCAGATATGTCCCTGCCTGACCCTGAAGCATGAGGTTGAAATGTAAATCTCTAAGTGAGTGTACTCTGCTGACACCTCCTCCCTGTGGGGGACGACTCTTTAAAGTTGTCTCAGAGAAAATAAATATTTCAGAACCACTAGCACATGTAGACATTTCTATAGTTTTAAATCAAGTGTGGCCGACTTCAGTTGAAGCAAAACTTATCATGTGTTTTCAACTGATACAGGTAACTCTTTCATCAGACTTTACCTGTTCTTCACTGTTGTGGACAGTAGTGAGTGCATCACAAACTGCTGTTAACTAAGCGTAGGACCCGGCGATAAAACGATAGCCATATATATCGCGATAGACACGTTATCAATATCAATAGAAAATGCGTTCAATAGAATGTTCAATAATTTCACGGATCTTCGTGAGAAAAACATCTGGAAGAAAACGCTGGTCCAGAACCACAAGGCATTCTGGGGGATGTAGGCAGAGGAAGGGCTTTAGCCTCTTGACCTCTCATGGCCCAGCTAGCAAGGTTGGTGGGATCAAACTCACTCACTGTTTGGTAACCCAGCAACAACCTGTTGCACAGTTTCATGTTTCGCCACCGTGCCTCATAACTTCTTAAAAAATGAACAGCGTGGAGTGAAAAGGGAGAAAGAGTGCGACGGCACGAGAGGAAATGGGGGGTGAAAGAGGAGAGGGCACGTTCCCAGTTTGGCAGGGTTTCGGTGGTAATTTATTTTACCACCTCAGCTGCTCTCATCCGATGGAGTACAGCAACGTCAGACAGCGACATCTGTTGGTACAGGTGGACCACCACACAAGTGGCAACAGACCCACTATTGAGAGGTACTCGGCAGCAGTGTCAGACGGCAAACGTTATGAAGAAATAACGGATGCAACGGCGTATCATTTAACAACGGACATGCTAACGCTCAGCACAGTTGTGGAAACAAGAATCTTATTCACGTGCTTGACCCACGTTAATTTCTACCAGGTCTAAAGCACTTTTACAAGACGACACGTGCACATATTTAAAAACTATTTGTTAGACATGGTTGTTTATTGCTCTTTATTGATCTGTTAAAGATTATGTTTAAAATAAAAGTATTTATATTCAGCCTTTTTTTCTCCTGGACTTTATTTTGAATATGTTAAAAAAAATGAATTAATAATTATTGATATTGACCAATTCGAAACACTTATATCGTGATACATTTTTCAGTCCTAACTAAGCGTACAATTTTTGTTTCCCAATCGTCATGAGCGTCATGCCCACAACTCCAGTTTTGAGTTTGCAGTGATGTCATTTGCTAGCTTATGAGTCATGTGGACATGTTTGGCCGAACACTTGGACAAACAAAAGAAGAACAGCTGTTGAATCTTTTATTTGCCTTTGTTCCAGGGATGTGATAGATCCAGTGCCTTGACTTTAACATCCATTGTCTAGTTAAAACAAGTGTATTGTGGTGACACCGGCCATGCTCAGCAGACCCCCTGTTGAGAGAGACCTCCTAATGAACGCCGCTAGCTTGTCTTCGTGTGTCTTCCAGGGGCTGGGAACCCTGAATCAATATGTGCAATGAGATAAGATCACATGAATGTGCGTCATCACCAGTGCTCTCCATGTCTGTGCCAGTTTAAGGAGGAGGGTGGAGGGTCCAGTGCTGATTGCGACTATGTAGGTCTTCAACTCCTATTCCTGTAAACTAGATCATTTTGTACAGCCCAGTCCTTACTGAGTAATGGTGCTGCTAGGGATAGAAATAAGAAAGGGAGATAGAGAGAAAGAGGAGGAGCATGAGAGGCAGTTTTCTGCCCTACTTAGAGTTTTTATACATTCTTCTCTTTATGTCCATCAGACTTCTTGTTCTTTCATCTTTCATCCTTTACTTGTCTGCTTTTTATGTTTTCCTTAATTCCTCTTTTCTTCCCCTTTTGTGCCCCTCTATAAGATGTCACTTGCTTTAGTTTTCCTGGCTTTCTGCACATCTTTTTTTATTTTTTGCTTTGATCTCTTTTTCCATCTTCATATTGCTTCTGCTTCCTCCGTCCTTTCCCCACGCTGCCTTTTCTCTCTCTGTCTCATCCTCATTTCCCCTCTGAACCTGTCATCCTTATTGCTTTTAGACTTCATGCCCTTCTTCTTAAACATTTATTTTTTTGGCTGTCTTTTCATATCTTTCTCTCCTTTTCTCCCACTATCATCATCTCTTTTGGATGTTTCTCATACATTCCTTGATGTCCTTTCAGCCTTCCTTCATTCTCTTCTTTATGATCAGCCTTTCACCTGTATACCAGTCTGTTCACATTCCCTCCCTCCCCTCATCTCTTTTATTACTGTTACTCTTTCACCCTGCCTTGGCCCTCCCTGTCACTGCTCATCCTGTATTACAGTTTGATGCCAACTCTCATTAACCCTCTCCTCCCCTCCTCTCTCCTCCTCTCTCCTCCTCTCTCCTCCTCTCCTCTCTCCTCCTCTCTCCTCCTCTCCTCTCCTCCCCTTTCCTCCTCTCCTCCCCCCTCCTCCCCCCCCCCCACCCTCCCTCCCTCC
>OOFC01033073.1:0-19380 GCA_900323345.1 Pseudochromis fuscus | reverse complement strand
GTATAGGCCCCGGTGCAAATATTTTTTTTTGTGCCCCCCCCCCCGAAACACAAGCGCTCCTCATGCATGCTACACGCAGACACACACCATTCAGGAGAGGCTAGGCTAACGCTAAATGTGATGCTAGGTTTTCTCGTCAATTTTCACCCACTTGCTTTTTTTCTCCTGCTGAAATGAGAAACAACTCACCTCACGCCATCGTAACTCATCATGACTGACAGGTATCAACGTGATTGGACAAATGATCTTTCCCTCCTCCCATACCAGCCACTCAGTGTTACCTTACCGAGCTATTCCCTTCACAATAACGTTATATTTAAGTTATACATATAAGATACAAAAATAGAGAGGTGGCTGCTGTTACTGTATGTGGGCTGTTCTGGATTTTGATGTAAATCATGAGTATATTTTTGAAGCTGGTATAAAATTACATGATCTTGATTGATTTCAAAGTGCATGATGCCCCTTTTCCACCTACAGCTCATGAAACAACATGAAACCATTTGAGGCTTTAAAAAGCAGAATATTTAAAGATGATTGTTCATTTCCTGGTAGCGTGGAGAGAAACCTCATCTGTACACGAGTGAGTTATGAGAAAGCCTGCCTCGACCAAATTGAACAGCTGGACTATAAATACAGCAAGCCTCCTCTTCACACCCCGAACATATCTCCTGACAGCCCCAAAACACATTGTCTACTTTTCTGTCTCTTTGTTTCCTCTCTCATCTGTCTGTTTGTCTTTGCTCTCTGCTGCCTTCACTGCCTGCTCCTCTCTGTGCTGCTGCTCCGCCTTTTTAAATCCTCCGTCTCATTTTCTTTCTCAGTGAATTTCCCTCTCTCTGTCTAAGCAGGAAGACTCCAGCCAAAACAGATGAGTCTGGAATATTCCCACACTGCACACGGTGGATGACAGCAGTCCTCAATGGGATTGTGTTGTTTTTTTTCCCATCTATTTCCTCTACATTTGTATTTTTCTTATTGTATGCTAACACCAATGCTCGGCCTCTCTTTGTCTATTTTCCCTCTGTTCTGGGCCATGCTATCATCTGCCTCTAAATTAGGCTATTCCATGCCGTTGCCCAATTGCCCAACAGCATTAGGCTCTGACCGCAGCAGTTAAACTGAGTGAGGGCATCAGCCTGCCTTTAAATCCCACAATAAACCCTGCCATCACCATCTGTGTGGGAAGTTTTTTTTGTGTGTCTGTGTCCTATGGATGCATGTGCAGAGTTATATACTGAGAGCAGCCAGGAATATATATATATATGTATATACCGTATTTTCCGGACTATTGAGCTCACCTGTCTATAAGCCGCTATTGAATTTATTCAAACAGTTTCATGTGGTCCACTCTGACCGGGTCTGATGTGACGAGGCTAAATGTATCGGCGGCTTGCTAGCTTGTAAAAAGCTAACGAGCTTCATGTCGCCGATATATGAGCCACACCGGTGTTTAAGCCGCAGGGTTCAAAGCGTCGGAAAAAAGTAGCAGCTTATAGTCCAGAAAATATGGTAAATACAGTTGTGCTCATAAGTTTACATACCCTGGCAGAGTTTGCGATTTTTTTTAGCCATTTGGATCAGGGTCATTTGGGTAGTTTCTGTTGTCATTGTGATTCAAAAAGAGTACACAGTTGGTTGACAATAAATGGCTTCATACAACCACTAACCATGAGTGAAAATTGACATTCTCTGAAAAATGGCCCAAAAAAAATCGCAAATTCTGCCAAGGTATGTAAACTTATGAGCACAACTGTACATGAAATTCCCTGGATGGTGGAGGATGCATGAGTTGGATCACTGAAGTACAGGTATACATTTTTTCCCTCCCACCTCCTGCTTCACTCTGATCCACTGCCATGGACACACCTGCCTGCATCAACCCCCTCCTCATCTATCTTTATCCATCCTCTGAGTTTCTACCTCCTCCCAGATTTTTAGTAATTCCATCTAATTTCCTCATATCTCTCTCTCTCTTTCTGGTCAGTGTCAGACAAGCTGTCCTCTCCTCTATTTCTCAGGTCATCATTTCTTCCTGTTCCTCACATTTTTGCCTCCCCACCCCCGTCCTCTTCACTCTGAGCCTGGCTGGCTAACATTGTGAGCCAGCTGTGAGACTGCAATCAAACGAGCTCCTGCTAGACCCCCTGGGGTTGTGCTGACAATACACACACACACACACACACACACACAACTGCAAAACCAGCAGGTCATGGACAAGCGTATGTGCACCAATTGCTTGGCTAAAATTGTGCATAATTTTGGTTCTGATTTGGTGTTTTTTTTTTTCCTCCACAAAAGGATTTTCTTATTATTCAAAGTAGAAGTTCCTCTCTAATCTCCTTTAGGATTTTCTCTGCCTCCGGGGAAAGGTCATGGTATAAACTCTGCACGTCTCTTGTGCTGAATGGATATGAAGTGAAGTGCACGCACACACACACACATACAGACACACACATACTGGGTGTACCTGCACAAGCCAAGCAATTTGCTATGAGTACAGAGTAAACACCACCCATAATAAACATGCAGGAGAGCAAAACACTTCTTGTACATCCATCATCTCATGAAGCAGCCATCCCTTAATCCCTCTTCAACCCCAACCTTTCTTAATGCCCGAGCTCCGCTTAAAGCAGCTAACTGCTTGTTACAGGCAGTAAACCGGTCTGTCTCTAGTCGGTGCCTGAGTGCGTTGTTATGTCATGGTTGAAAAGAGACCCCAAGTGCGGCTCCATACCCCATTTCCTGGCAGTCAGACAGGCTGAAGATCGGAGGAGCAAACTGAGGTGAGTCATGCATCAGCACTGCGTTTGCTGGAGAGACAATTTTTCAGGCAGGATGGGAGTCCGTAGAGAGGCAGTACGTGAAGCTCGGAGAGCATTAATTCTGTCTGACTTCAGATTCTGCTCAATAAAGGATTTCATAAAGACATTCAAGCATTGCACAAAACATCCCAGTTCACCCCAGTCCAAGTATATATACACAGTAGTACTGTTTAAGGTACAACATTATCTTACCTAATTCATGTCATGTGTCAGTACTGGTCATAATGTATCTCTGTGTAGTTTCCTCCAATAATCTTCCCAACAACTTTTTTCTTTTGACCAATCTTCAGTAATAAAACTTTAAAAAGAATAAACAGCTTTTGGAGAATTATTTTCTTTCTTGACAAAAATTAGATTAAAAAAAAAAAAAAATGATGTCATTACATTTAAATCTCATCTTAAGACCCATTTTTATTCCTTGGCTGTCAACCCGGCATGAGACACTGAATTTATTTATTGATTTTGTTTGTTTTTATTCTCTTATTGTGTGGAATTGATTTTATTGTTTTTATAAATTTATTATTTGATCATTTTATCTCTTTTTAAGTTCAAGTTTACATGCTGCTGCATTACTGCTTGTTTTATATATTAGATTTTATTTGCTTTTGATGTACAGCACTTTGGTTTAGCTGTGGCTGAATAAAGTTGATTGATTGATTGATTGATTGATCTGTCCAGAGGTAATAAAACATCACCTTTAAAACTCATCACAATTATTTCATATTTAATCTCTGGAAAAGTGATAAACATTCATTTGTAGCTCCGTGTGGGATTATGTGCAGTTTTCAGTTTTTCTACAGTTTTTTGTACAGTGCCTTTGAAGTGAATGAAAAGAAAAGAAGGAAAATGAAATAATTTGTTTTCACAATGAAATATGATGTTGCACAACACACAAGACACTGACACTGACATAATCTCTAAAGTATTTACTCCTCGTGACAGAAATTTTAATCAAAGTATCCAAACGGATGACTGTGAACGAAGCAGTCCTACAGGGTTAATCTTTTATTTGACATTAGAAGACATCTGGGCGCCCAGATGTGAGATCAGGACAGGAAGCTCATCTGTTTCACGAGCCGAGCTCAGCTTCGCCCTGTCCCGTCTCAACCCAACTGTGACAACAAAGCTAATTACCAACCCTCCGATCCCACACTGAGTGCTGACAGTCTTGTTAGCCTCCGATTTACACTTTTAATTGAATCAAGCGTATCGGCATCATCTGGCTCATACTAAGTATATTTGGCTGCTTACAAGGGGCCAATATCCCGAGCAGTTCAGTTTGATTAAGGATGAAATTAGCGAGCCCATTGTGATGACACACCTGGAAAAAGCTCCTTTTTTTACACCTCATATCACCAAATGTCACAGGCCTTTAATTTCTTCCACATCAGGGATTTTTATCTCATTCTGGATCCATTTACATCCAGCATTACCTGTTTTTTTTTTTCCTTTCTTATCCGGATAAAGCAGTGCAAGGTGGGGTTTATGTGAAAATGGGGCCAAGATAACAGTGGGACAAGACAGCCCAGATGCCCGCCCACGCAAAATACACTTAATTCCTTTATCCTCCCATAATCTTGACCTTCACTTTACAAAAAGGCATATGTGTAATAACTGAGGCTACAAGGTCTGCTTCACCCTCAACCCCCCCTCCACCCTTTCTGCATCAGCTCGTAAATCCTTGCCCAGAGTAACTCCAATCCGTGTACCATGAATAATCTCTCCACATCTCCGCCTTGAATGTGAAAATCTATACATTTTAGCTGACATCCTTATCTCGACAGTGAATAGTAAGGGGATCAAAACTTTTGCTTGCAGTTTTTCGACTCCTCTGGAAAAGCTTGATGATGTTTAAAAACTCTCCTAATAGTTAAAAATGTTTATTTATTAAGTTTCTTGCCAAGTTAGATAACAAGATTGATGCCGCCATTATATTTGTATAGTAAATACGAAGCTCCGGCCAGCTGCCAGTTAACTTCCTGCCAAATAATGTGATGTCTGATACAAATTATGATATTAAAATGACCATATGGCCGTCACAGAAAGTGCAATGTTGAGAGAGAGCTCCCAGAGAGCAGGGAGATTTGGGCAGCCTCTTCCAAATGACTATCTGCATAGTGGGGAGTGTCGCACACTTAAACGGCCACTAAACGCCCTTGTAATTTGAGATAATGGCTTTGACATTTCAATGTCGGACACACTGCGAGTCACAGCAAGCAGGCCTCTTCAAAAGCAGGGCAAAAAAAGTTGGAACAGAGATGCTGCTGAATGTGTAATCTCTCCTCCCATTACTCACTCTGTTTGCAGGCAAGAGGAGGGGGAGCGAGGACGTTTAGTCTTCGTGTTTATATATCAATCTTTAGCCGAGAAGTGATCACTTTTCAAAATCATAGAAAGCAAATTCTTCCTTGAACCTTTTAGGATAATAAATAGTAAAAAAAATCACAATGTCCTTTAAGAAATCTAAAATTATATTCAGGAAAAAGGCATAAAATTGCCCCTTATTGTGCATTCAGGATTTAAATAAACAATAATGGAGGAAAAAGCTGTTGTATTTTTCCCTCCAGTCCCTGTGCTAAGATTCAACTCCGGGCTATAAAAGCACATTTATTTCCCCAAATAAATTGCAGGGAAGCATTAGGCATATCACTTTGCCTGTATTAGAAGGTAACACCCCATGACAGGCAGTAATTACCCCACAGACGAGAGGCTCAGCTGCAGAGAAACAGGAAAAGAGAACGGCACTGAAGAATCAGTGTGTGTGTTTGGTTGTATCCACGTGTGTATTTGTGTTGCGTGAGAGTGAGTGTGTGTGTGTGTGTGTGTGTGTGTGTGTGTGCGGTGGGCTCTGACTCAGCACATCCACATGAGCCTCAGAGCTCAGCTAACTGTTTTATTACCTAATCCAGTTTAGGAGATGAATCCGGCCCGTAATCTAATATTCTCATAAATGATTCCCGCCATATACATGAATCCCTGACCTTAGCTATAACCGCAGCTCGCAGGCTACAGCGATGAAAAGAACGCCTACACAATGCCGCATTCATACATCTCTCTTTCACTAATTGCTACTGTGACTACTCAACTTATTGCTCATATCTGCCAAATGGGTTGAAACTCACAGCACCTAAGAACAGCAATTTAAACAGCGGTGAGAGGTTACCCGAGTTCACGCCACTTTCTCTCCCCGTGCTGCGTGTTATGGATATGAAAACGTTGCTTCTAATGTCAGCTTTCATTTTTTTCCAAGGTCTCCCCCAAACCTTGCTCCGCTCCCAGTAGCACCCTTCAGGCATGAGCCGGGCCACAGCCCCGCTCTGTGAGACCAGTGAGATACCCAGCAGCCTTGAAACACGTCCAGCCAGGCACCGGGACTAACTGAGGTGAAAGCTCACTGAGCAAATCCCTCAGAGACAGTATGTCATGTATTGTTTCATTTTCCCCTTTACCCTTTCTCATTTTTGCCACAGCTCACAATCCTAATATTTGCCAGGCGATGCTAACGTCTCCACACAAAAACAAAATCTGTATTGACTGAGTGTGTGTTAAACCAGCTCTGTTAAATATCTGATGTTACCACTTCATGCTTTGTATATTTTCCACTTATTGTTTGTCTCTTATTATTTCAGGGTTCCTACACATCCTTTCCACATCCTAATTTCCAGACTTCAGTACAAAAAAAAAATAAAAATCAAGTAATTTGTGATATTTATGACATTTAAGTAACTAGATGTGTATCAGGTGATTAAATTATGGTAAATGGAGTACATTTATATAGCACTTTCTTGACCTAAGCTAGGTCCCAAAGTGCTTTACAAGGCAATTCATTCACCCATTCACACACCAACAGCTACCGAGCTGCCATGCAAGGCGCCAGTCACTATTGGGAGCAACTTAGGGTTCAGTGTCTTGCCCAAGGACACTTCAACACCTGGACACATTCTACTACTGACTACTATGAAGTTAACCCTTTATGCCAAATGTATCATATTTGATACATGAGTTTTTGAGACATCTACATCATCAGTGTGATTTTTTGAGGGTTAATGAAAAAAATTAAAAATCTAAAAATTTATAAAAATGTAAGTACCGTATTTTCCAGACTATTGAGCGCACCTGTCTGTAAGCCACTATTGAATTTATTTGAACAGTTTCATGTGGTCCACTCTGACCGGATCTGATGTGACGAGGCTAAATGTATCGGTGGCGTGGAGCTTGTTAGCTTGTAAAAAGCCAACGAGCTTCGTGCCACCAATGAGCCGCAGGGTTCAAAGCGTCGGAAAAAAGTTGCGGCTTATAGTCCAGAAAGTACGGTAAATTAAAAAAATATATCTCTCTCCCTCTCTCTCAATCTACACTACTGAACAAACAGCAACCACAACATCAAGTTATACTGAGTAAATGTCTATGAACCAGCAAAACATCCCCCAACCATATCTCTGCCTCTCCTGTGTCTGACAGTGGGAGAGACACAAGTGTTTCCCATCAAGTCTGAAACATATGTAATCAGAGTGTTGTACAGTGGTGTGTATTTCTTTGGTATACAACTGGCAACACAATCATGTACACAACTTGTGAGTGATTGTTTTTTTTTGTTTTCCTTAAATGCTTTTTATTATTAAATGCACTTTAATAAATGATAATGTTAATAAATGCACTTTTATTATCTGTAAACATCCAGAACCCATGAATACATACGTGGCAACTGTAGCATCTTTTGGACCAGCCCCAGTGAAGGGGAGCAGCCCTGACTGATCTGGTCTAATGATATACTGAGGAACAGCAGCAGACTCCTCGAGCATGACAAGAGGGTGTGTGTGTGTTGCTGCCATACTGACAGTCCCCCCATCTGTATCACTCTGAACCTCAGAAATCCACCCAACCGAAAAAATACTCCTAAATTACCCCACCAGCCTCATCTCCGTCAGAGGAGGACTGTCACTTTGGAAACACTTAAAATGTGTTGCTCTGTGTTTGTGAATGTTATTGAATCTCATCCTCTTCCTCAAACCTGGGGCTTGTTCTCGCCTCTCCAATCCACACGTCTGCTCATAATTTTTCTTCCTTTTTTTCACACTTAGCCTCACACACATGTTATTTATTTATTTTCTTTATGCCTTTTTTTCATTTTACAGTTGAATATATAATCCTGTGTTTGTGGGCAGGCTATTCTTTGCTTTGTGTTTTTCTACCAGGTGTCATATTGTTTGGAAGAACCTGAGTCTTTTCTTTTCTTTTCTTGTATACATATATTTATGTATTTCTTATTGATTATAAAAAGTAATTCCCTCTATTACAGTTGCTTCATTGTAAACATCAAATGGCCTTCGTTGTTGTTGCTTTGACATCTTCGTGCTGTTTGACAGACATGTTGCTGTCATGAAGCAACATGCAGCTGATCAATATCATGATTGATTTTAAACCTATTTTTCTATATGATTACTGAGTATCAGTGTCAGTAACTGTCTCAAATGAATGTTGACTGTTTGTTTTGTTCTATTACTCAGTGTTGTATTTCAAGCTGCATGTGATCAAAACAATGGCTATATGTGTGTTTCCTCAGGTAAAAACAGGCCATCCATTAAAAGTTGGGGTGTTGATAAAAGCTGAGGGTGTGCTCAACACAAACAGTCACAGGCTGGGGGAAAAACAAGAATGCTAAAGTGTACATGTAAGTTAAACATAATGCACATTTCTACCTCATTAGATTAATAAATCAGCAACATTATCGTGCTGTTCTCAACATAATAATATGGTACTATTTAAAATGGTGGCTCTGAGTCATTCATTTAGAATAGATCCACTTAGCTTTACCCTCCTGTAATCCCATCTGACTGTTGCATACAGTCTACCTGCATGTTTCACAATAAAAGCCTTTTTGGTAAAATAGGCATTTCTATCTACTGAAATAAGTCTTTTAATTTTAAAATAATTACAGGAAGTGTTGAGTGTGTATTAACGGCAAAATGGAGTAACTTTTTGACCCGCTTGTAATCCTGTTTGGGGCTTTGATCTAAAAACTCTCCCATCAAACAAGAAACAAAGGAAATATGCACAGGAAATAAACAACTGCCTCTAATACAAGCTTAGCTCCAACAGAGGCCTGTTACCTTTTGCATTTAATGTAAATAAAGGGCCCCAGTCACTGAGGAAGTCTGTGTAAAAGATGTGCATGTCTCAAAAGACCACAACCACTGGAAACACTGTGTTGAATTATTAATTAAGGTGTTGTGGAAAACATGGTAGCAATCAGTTGCCTAGTTACACATCTAGCAGATACTAGATAAATAAGCAATATTATCATTTAATTGATGCATCCATAGTGGCTAAATAAGTATTATTTTTGTCCAGGACACATGTGGCAGCTACTTCCTCTGTAGTGTTTGGTGCAGAGCAGTAAAAATACAGCCCATAAAACAAAAAGCAACTGCAGTGTCATTTCATATTTGTGTATTGGTCCATGAACGTGAACACAGTGCAGTTCACTGTTAGACGTGTTCTTCTTATCATGCTTCACACGTATCTCCATCTATATATGACTGTATTAAGCAGCCTCCAAAATTAGCAGCACCGTCCTGTGACTCATGAGTGAGATTTTTTTTTTCATTAAACTTCATTTAAATTGCACAGACGTATTGAAGTGTGGATGAACTACATAATTGCAGGTCATTAAATCAGTAGGTCAGTTAGCAGTTACAAAAAATGTGCAGAAAAAGTTCAAATTCATCTTTAAGCTGTGATGAAAACATCAGTTAAGTATCTGCCAGCCAGCAGTTAGTAAAAGTGAAGTACATTGTGTTTTCATGGATATTGATTACCTCACAGAGACCTCTGAATTACAAGCTGCTGGAGAGAACCACGTTTACTTTAGTTTCTTCCTGTTGCAGGCCTTTTATTATGATCAAAATAGATGTTCTGTGAAGCTTTTCAGTGAGGTCAGTGTGAAAAAGCATTAGTATTGAGGGTAGATGCTCTTCAATACACGGCTGTATGAGAATTGTAGCGTATTGCAACCCAGTGGGAGCGCACCACCGTCGGATGTCGATGTGAACGCAGTTAGCTTGGGAACAGCTGAAAAAAGTAATTGAGCGAATGATGAAGGAGTGGACATGGCAACCACTTCCCTAATGGGGATGTAGACGTCCTTCTCCATCACAGTGACATGCAGGGAGAGCACACAGGCAGAGGAAAAAGTAACAAGACCATTCAGTGTCTGATTTTTCTGTCTCTAGCTGCTGCTTTATGTGATACACCACACGCTACAAAGCAGTGAACGCCGCTGCTGTCACACCAGAAATAAATAATTCACTTAAATGTAAATTCAACTGGTTTTTAAGTCTTTAACACCAAACTTCGATATTATTAACAAACGCCTGCAGTGTATGCACATCACCGATGTCTCTGCCTTTCCTACATCCCCTTCAGTCTTTGCAAATTTGATTCTTTTGGTTTGATGTTGTCTTCAAGAAATCATCAAAAAAGAAAAAAACCTCAGGCCTCTGCTGTTGCATCCTGATACGATGTGAAAAACATTAAAGTTGAGTCTTTCCTGAAAGTTTTTGTGACTGTGCAATCTAACAAACTAGTCAACATTTCTCAAAAGAGAAACATAGAGAAGGGGCAATGTATCTACGTAACAGACCTTTATAAGTTAATGCTGTTAGATCCCCATCAGTGTGCAGTCTACAACCAATAAATCTATACATTAATAGGGAGAATTTTGACAATGGATGGCAGAAAATTGGTTTCAAATTGTAGCACAGCTGAATCAAACAGTTCAGAAATTGGTGGAGTTAAACCAGTTGTTGCCAGATCAGTAAACAATTTGTTGGTATTTTGTACAAATCAGGAGGCAGCTGTCCTGTCTAGTTCAAAGTTAAGGTTTTCAGTGCTAAAAACAGAAAGAGTTTTCACATCACTATGTTTTGGCTTTTGTATATGTATGTCACTGTATAGCAGCCATGTGTTGTGCTCATTATCAACCTGCTGCCCTGCAAAGATGTCCTCCTTTTGAAGTTTATAGCATTAGCAGCAGGAGCCATTAAAACTTCCCTGAGTAGCTGGACAAAAAAACAGAAATCATTCACACTTTATAGACAGCTGCTGAAAATAATTTGGCAGGTTTGATGGTTTTAATTATGTTGTGATAGACCTCTTTTCTTCAATCTGGAATCCTTTCACAATAATTCATTGCCAACCAGATCACTGTGTTTTCTTGCTGTCTGGCTGATCGCTCCTGTGCCTGGTTTTCTCCTCATTATTCTCCCCACACTTGTAGTTGACTCGAGTAACTCCCAGGAACACGTCAGGAGAGTCCTAACATGAGCCAGGATGAGAGTGCACTTCAGCCTTATGTAAAAGTTAGTATACATGGTTTTCTGTTGTAAAAAGATTTTTCTGTGATGATTTGAATTTTTCAGTTCAAAGAATCAAGAGAAGCTCGGTAACAGCCCCTGTGGAAATCTGTGGGAAACCACGCAAGCTGGAGAAAGACCTTCCTTTGTAGTGTTGCCTTCTCAGTGGAGCTGATTGCGAGCCCCATTGCACTGTGAGCACAGACACAGCCTTGAAAGTTCCTCTTGGGTTTGAGCACCACACTGTAATTTGTCTGCTGGGTCACTTATAGCAGTTTTTACAATACCTGCCATATGTGTACATATGACCATTATGGCCAGAAAAGAAGTCACCACCAAAAAACAACAAGGCACACTCTCTAATATTATGCTGGACCACCTTTAGCTTGGATTCATCAGTGGTATTGTTTCGATGAGCTTCTGCAAAGTCACAAGATCTATTTCCATCCAGTGTTGCATTCACTTTTCACCAAGATCTTGTATTGATGATGGGAGAGTCTGACCACTGTGCAAAGCCTTCTCCATCACATCACTAATGGCGCATTTACACTGGTACCTCCTCGCTTCGCATCGCGTCGGATCGGCCCGCCTCGGTTGAATTTACATTGCTGAGGATAGTCCCTCCTCTGTGTAGCTGGCCGTCAATGGTGATGTCATCTTCTATGTGACACAGGTGTGGAAAGAAGCGATGGAGGAACACCTGCCGTTTTTTACTCTCGGTTTATGGCTGTTTTTCACAGCAAGAAGACAGATGGTATTTCTCTTCTTGTTGTTTGAACGTCTGCACGGTTTGCCAACAATATAAAAATGGCGCGTTTGCAGGGACAGTTGATGACACAACGACACAGTGATGATTCCGACCAATAAGATTTTAGTACCTGCTCCGACCTGACCGCGTCCTTTTTTTTTTTTTTTTGGAACCGTAGGAGAGAAGGTACATAAAGTTGCACCAGGTGCCAAGTTCCAGGTACTTTTTTGCCAGTGTAAATACACCAAAACTGAGGTAAGGCGGAGCGATGTGGTACCAGTGTAAATCCGCCAAAAGATTCTCAGTGGGGTTAAGGTCTGGACTCTGTGGTGGACAATCCATGTGTGAAAATGATGTCTCATGCTCCCTGAACCACTCTTTCACAGTTTGAGCCTGATAAATCCTGACATTGTCATCTTGGGATATGCCCCAGAACAAATTCATTGATGGAATAACCTGGTCAGTCAGTGTATTCAGGTATCAGCTGACCTTCTTTGGGCGTAACGTTGCTGAACCTGGACCTGACCAACTGCAGAAACCCCAGATCATAGCACTGGACCGGGTCAATCTGGACTCATCACATCACATCACCTTCTTCCATTGCTGCACAGTCCGATCTTTATGCTCCCCAGCAAATTGAAGGTTTTTTCCTGGTTAGTCTCACTGATGAGTGGTTTTCTTAAGGCTCCACAGCTGTTCAGTCCCAATCCCTTGAGTTCCCTTCACATTGTCCGTGTGGAAATGTTCTTACTTTCAATACTTTCAATATTAAACATAGCCCTGAGTTCTGCTGTTTGATTTCACCAAATGTTAAAATAATCACCGATCACGATCAATCAGAATTTTTTTCCTCACTATCCTTCCAGTTTTAATAATGTGTGGGACTTGGGCTTAACCCAATTTTAATAGTTTCTGGAGATATGTTTCACCCATAGACTGCATATAGAAATAGACGAGGCTAACGTGACATCACCTGTTGGTTTGCAGACTCACAATGTGAAGCCAGGAGTTTGGCATTTGGACGTCGCCATGTTGGTTGTTTGGAAGTGACCATATTTGGACATGATGGGAGGAGTGAGGAGGCGGGTCTGACGTTGAACTTGAAAACATTGCTCATCGTTTATGTGGCTCAGGTTCAGATCTCCTTTCATTGGAGATCAGATGTCAATTAAACCAATAACTAAATGTCCCTCTTTTTGAAGCCTAATGTCTACTTAATAATGATTTTTATTCTTCCAGATGGACCACCAGATCACTAATAAGAAGAATTTAATTTAGCTAATGACATCAGAATGACTCCTGAAAAAAATTACTGACTGAGTATTTCATGATAGTAAATAGCAGTTTTTGAATTGAAGTCTATTGGAGCCAGTTTTTGGGAGCCAACATCTAGCGGTCCTCGGTGATAGTGCACCTTTTTGATCTTCTGCATTGGCCTCATTTTTGAGACCTGGTTGCTGCTTCCCTTTCTATATACAGTCTATGGTGTCGCCTCTTTCTGCAGGAGACATAGCAGAACAGGATAAATGAACAAGAGGTAGGACGCACTCCGCCATGTGTACACCCTAACATCAAATCAGTGCCTTGAGAGAAGTTGGAGAGGAAGAAAAAAACTTTTCTAATGTTTGTAAATTGCCTGTTTTTAATCTCATTCACTATCAATACCAGCACACTCGTCCAGACCCTGTCAAGTCAAACATTAACATACATATATACCCACTCATGAATTCTGAAGTTTTTCTATTATAGTTATGATGCCAGTATGAAATCATCGTCATTTTTTATCCTCGGCAGTGGGTGATGAGAATCTGAAGCAGTTTAGAGGTAAAAAAAAAAAAAAATGTTACATATAATCCAGCTGTCTCATCTCTGGCTCCCACCAGCTCAGCCAAGCAGCCTGCGGCAAGGTACTAAACCTCCACCAGCTTCAAGGATGTGATTTATGGCTGACCCTCCACACAAAACTCCCTGCAGGAATAAAATTAGGCACAGTCAAATTTGTGTGAGGATAATATTGAAGCAAGTATAAGATAAGAGGGTCTGTGTCTTATCTTGTGTGACATTTTCAGCACAATTGATCAGGTTCTCCCTCATCTGGTTTTTATTTTCTTTAGAGGTTTTGCTGAGCTTCATCAGTGTTTAATCTTTGCTCTACTGCACACAGTCTCATCTTGAGGCTGTCTGTGAATTATTGGAAACTTATTCAAGGACATCTTGACTGTTGGGGCTGCCGGGGCTCTGCTGGTGGGCTGTCCACAAGTCGCAGGGTCTGAGGTTCAATCCACATGTTGAGGTATCCTTCGGCAAAAATAATTTCAGTGCATGTTGTAGTGTGTGTGTGATTGTGTGTGATTAAAT
Source organism: Pseudochromis fuscus (assembly GCA_900323345.1). Classification (NCBI taxonomy): domain Eukaryota; kingdom Metazoa; phylum Chordata; class Actinopteri; family Pseudochromidae; genus Pseudochromis; species Pseudochromis fuscus. The sequence goes on along the minus strand of OOFC01033073.1, from coordinate 5,095 downwards.
AAAGACAGTTGGATTTGTCCAAACAGGTTAAAAGGTAACTCACCCCCTCTCCTTTTTTACCCACTACCTTGCAGTCAGCTCCTAAAAGAGTCAAATGTAGCTTGTGGTACAAAGAAGTTTGCAACATGAAATATAAGAAGTTTGTTTGCACAGACTCACTACTGTGCAATACCAGTTAAATCAATGTCATATGAGGGGTGTCTTCCTTTATATTTATCCTGGGTTGCAGTTCCTCCTTTATATCTACCTTGTTTGATAGTGATGTCAGGTGTACTGGTATTACTGTTGACAGTCTTGTTTTTGAACTACAGACATGCCGGCTATCGTCAACAGCTCAGCAGGCGAGGTTGAAAACACTGTTGGAAGAATCGGATGTTTTCACTGTGAATGTATAGCTACACAAAGCAAAATGTCTCAGACTCACTTGGCAGACAACATGAATTTAGCTGTATTTTGCTTGATGTGTGTGAGAAAATCTTGTCAGCAAAGACAGCACAAACAATCAACTGCGAGCACTCGGTAGTAAATGTTATTCTTATCATAATGCAAAAGTTTGACGGTGCGTAGGAGGCTGCAGAAAGAACCGCACATCTGGTGCATCTCAGGAAACCCCAAACGTCTTAACCCACATCAGGTCACATCGCACTCCAAAGACATAATTTATGCTGACACACTCGCCCTGTGAGTCTCTGAGATACTTCCATTGGTGGTTCCTGGTCCACAGCATCAGTGCTGGTGTAAAACCACAGCCTTCATCTGTCACACCGAGGCCAGCGAGCTTTGCTGCATTAGCATCGTCCCACGCTCCTGGCTCCGGGACATGCATATTGTATGAGCATGTAACCTACATATATCCATGTTCCTGTCAGCAGAGGTCCCCTGATTAGACAAGTTCAGTCTGCAGAGTGGGATGGTGTCCAGGGTTGTGTAGTGTGGTGTTTAGTCAGTTTATTCGCCCGTCAAAAGAGATCAAGGTCCTGCTGATTTTACTTTCAAATCTTAAAACTGTGTTTCAAATGGCTGCCAGAAGGTTGGGCCCTGAAATGGATCTTCAAAATGCATTTAGGGTGTTATAGTGAAAAGCTTGTGGAGGCTTTATGTGGTGAGGTCAAGGGTTGTTGAAGTGTCTAATGGCTATGGGGACAAATGACCTAAGATGTCTTTAATTGATGTTGTCTTCCAATAACCCAGTATTTGTCTTTGAGCTAAATAACTGGTCTGATATTATTAAAGTTTAGTCATGGTTTTATGTAGCTGAAACAAAATGTGTTGTGAGGAAAAAAAAAAGTGAAATTGAGAGATAAAAGGTCCGTGAGACATTCAGGTCTAGAAACTCCCACTGATGACAGTGAATGGGAAGTGTTAATGTTGGGATTTACTAAAGCGGCATAAAATCAGCCAAATGGCGAGGGAAATTTTAATCATTACACGGCCGAGGGAAAAACACTCATGAATAATTTTGCTGCGGACCATTTGTAACTGACAGAATATTCAGTAAAGCTGATCAATCCTTGACTACGCACTTTTAGTTTTCTGTTTGACAAAAATGTTTGCGCTCTCTTTCTGTCTGTCTGTGCCCCAGATCCTGATCGGGGAAGTGACCAGTTTCTTTGTGAAGACAGAAGGAGCTCAGGAGAAGACCATAGTGACCGCCGACTGCTGCTACTTCAACCCTCTCCTCCGTAGGATCGTACGCTTTCTGGGTCAGTCATCGTCCTAAAGATCAGAGGTTCTTCAGCTTTGACTAATGGAGCCTCTGTACTCTGGGACCAAGGCTCATTAAGACTTACACCACTACTCCTCTGTCATACAGTGTGTGGACTAGAAAAGAAGAGCCCTCAGAGTCCTTAGTGTGGGTCTCCTGTGGACCAATTTTCACTGCCCTTCTGTTTTTGTTTGATGCTCTGTGATCTTTTTCAACATATCTGTACGGCAGACTGAAGTTAAGCAGCATAAAAGCGAAGGCTATGTCTGTCTGGCCTTTGACTCCCACACAGACAACAGTCAGCAACAACAGCCTCATTTCCATTTCAGTACTCGTCTCTGACTCTGAGCCGTGTCACTGAATCACCTATCATGAGTTTACATATGTACACACTCCATCTGTTTCACTCCCTCTCGCTCCTTTTTTTCCCCTCAGGCGTCTACTCCTTTGGCCTCTTCACCACCACCATCTTTGCCAATGCCGGTCAAGTGGTGACAGGAAACCAAACGCCTCATTTTCTGTCCACCTGCAAGCCAAACTACACGGCTCTGGGCTGCCAGTCTCCGCTGCAGTACATCACAGAGCGCCGAGCCTGCACAGGAAACCCGTACCTGGTGGTGTCCGCCCGCAAATCCTTCCCCTCCAAGGACGCAGCGCTCAGCTTTTATTCAGCCATCTACACAGTGGTAGGAAGCTTTATCTTGGGAAATAGGTGAAGGGAGACACAACACATGAGATATGATTACTGTATGTTTGTTCACATTACAACCTCTTTAGCTACTACATAACAACCCATATCCGATCATAAAAGGCCACACTGATGATAGTTATCATCTCATATCAACACAAACTGTGTGGAATGAATCTGTTTCTAGTTGTACAGCCAGCTATCAAACAGGGTAAATGAGTGTATACGTGTATGGGCCTCTGATCTAATGTCGTACATTAGTAGAAACATTCAGTTATAATTTAAACGCTGCTGGAAAAAAATACTTTCATGGAGCCTTTGTCCTCTTTTAATTACACTGCCTTGTTGCTGTCATTTCAGAAACATTAAGCCAATCATGGTGGTGCTATCATGGTGATTTCTTCCTTTTATTAAACCACTCAGCTGCTTTAAAATTACTGCAGAGTGCGGCCTCTTGTGGTTTAATCAAGCTGTTCAAACTATCGGGCTGCAGCACAGTTTGCATTATCTCAGCTGGCTGACTATGGATTCAACACATGGCTGCCCTCATCCTCAGCAAATAACACAACATTTATTTATTTATTTATTTATTCAAGTATATTTCTGTCTCCTAGATGTATGTGACCCTGGTTTTCCGGACCAAAGGGACCCGTCTGACGAAGCCCACCCTGTGCCTGGTGCTGCTGTCTCTGGCCGTGCTGGTGGGAGTGGTGAGGGTGACTGAACACAGGAATCACTGGAACGACGTCCTGGCTGGATTCGTGACGGGAGGAGCCATCGCTGCCTTCCTGGTGAGAATAAGAGGAGGGGACGACATGATGGATAAGAGTTCACCTCAGAGTGTAGTGCCATATACTGTATATTATATTACTGTATATTATATTTCTCCATTGTGAGATTAATAAAGTCTCTCTTATATTAAAGATGGACGGAGCCACTGTGGCGTTACTCATTAGTTTGTGGATTAGACCTGATGACACCAGAATGACTTGTGGAATAAATTTATTGACTTTGGGATGTATTTGATGATTTATGCGCCTTACATATCTTATGGCTTTTTGTGGTTTTGCTGATTCATCACTGTTATGCTGGCTTCACTTTTCAGATCAGGTAAATACATCCTAGTTTTATACACTGTGGGCTGTAGTCACTGTAAGTTCAGCTGTTTTGCCTGCAGCTTTACTGTTAGGGTCCAGCGGAGCATTCACAGATAAATGTGGTTAGATTATTTGTTTGAAATATAATGCTGCTTTGTAAATACTTGAAATATTATCACCTTAAAATATGATGATATGCACATTGACAAAAATATTAGGTTTAAGAAAGTAAGATCTATTTCTATTGTTCATACCTACACTGAATCCATTATTTGTAATAATGATGAGACACAACAAGCTGTGTTTAGCAATAGTTTCACTGTTTCCAGTTATGTAAAATAACTGTCTCCCTGGTTGATTCAAATAGATATTATTTCAGATTTCAGACAGTTGAGGAAAAAGAAACATGAAAGAGTCTAAGTTGTGTTTTTATCACCAGCTTTTTCTGCCTAGATCACTGCAGTTTCCTCATAGCTCCTTTCTACTGCCACATATAATTTTGCGTGATGTTTTATGGAAACTGCTCTTCCTGTGGCTTCATATTTTTATTATACTCTTTGCTCAACATTGACCAGATCTGTTCTGCGTTTTCTGTTAGTAGGACAGAATAGGATGATGAAGTGAGAGAGGAAGGGACGAAGTGTTACAGGGAAGAGATCGAGCAGTGTTGGCGTAATGTGGGTGCAGGAGAGATGGTGGGAGGAAGGACTGATGATTAAGGCTCGCAGGAGGTGTGTGACAGAGGAAACACGAATGTATGAAAGTGTGGACTGAGCTGAATCCTTATTATGGCACACTCAAATGGTGTCATTTGGTTTCGGACCTCTTGGCCTGAATCAATTTTCCAGGATAAAAAACCCTCTAGGATCAGTGTTAACTTCAAAGATCAAAGTACTCCCTGTGGTGTATCTCTAAGACTACAGATTTCTTTCCCTGCCTCCTCCCATTATTCATTCTTTATCCCTCTATCTTTTATCTTCTTCCTCCCCCACTTCACTATCTGTTTCCAGATACTCGGAGCATTTCACGCACCAGGATATCATCCATCTCTGTAGTGAAGTGGAGCGAATCTCTCCCTTCCTTTTTCTTTTAACTTTTTTTTTTTTTTTGGTCTGCTTTGCATCAGGTGTCATGTGTGATCAACAATTTCAAACCGACCCAGATAGGAGTGCCGACTCCTCCACCTCCACAGCGTCCAGAGCCCCCGATCGCGCTGCCTCTCCTCAGCCTGCCCCGTGTGGAGAGTCCACTCGAAAAGTTAAGTGGCCTTCAGGTAAGGGTGGGGGGTAGGAATTTAATAACACAATTAAATGTACATGTATTTGCTTTGAGAGTACATGTATTTAAATGTGTTTGGTGCTGTCTCGTCCACACTGATGATCTTTGTTTTCTTATTGACTCTGAATGTGTTGTAGATGCTGTCTCATATCGTAAACATCATCATTTTTCCCTCAGGTTTTAACTTCCAGGCTTTAACTTTAACTATCACCTCCTCCTCCTCTCTTTCTGGTTTCCTCCTGTTAGGCTCCAGGGCTACCGTATTCTGAGATCACATGACCATCAGCCAATCCCGTCCCCCGCCCCTCCCGACGTGCTCCTCCCCTC
>OOFC01033072.1:70328-82890 GCA_900323345.1 Pseudochromis fuscus | reverse complement strand
GAAGTACAGAGGAGGAGGGTTGGGAAACCAGGGCAAAGGAGGGGAAACTAGGATGAGGTGCCCCATTGATGGAAGTTTACTGTATCCAGAAGTACCTCACAGCTACAAACTAAATCCTCTCAATCTCAGCCTCATGTTGTGATGACCTAATACTAAATATGTGGTACATAAGAGTAGAACACACTGGTTTAAAGTCAGAAAGTCTCAACCTATCTACTGTGTGGTGGAATGAATTGACCGGTGTGTGTGTGTAGGTGTGTGTGTGTGTGTGTGTGTGTGTGTGTGTGTGTGTCAGGACAGATGCAACATGATAAAGATGGCAGCCCTAATGAGATCAGTCCATTGAAAGCTGCCATCTAGTGGCAGCTTTGTACAAGCACAGTCTTCATCACAGCACATGGCTGCCATTCACCAAAGGTCAGGGAAATGTAGTGCGGCAGTGAAAGGATTTCATCTTTTACAATCTGTACTCACACAAGCTACATGGATGTATTAGGTGCTTTATGTCAACACAAGGTGGCAATGTTGAGCTGTATTTCTTTAAATTTTTTTTGCCCCAAGGTCAGTCAAAACTTATTGAAACTTTAAAGTTGCAGCTAAAATTTTTTCTCAGTTACACTCAATGTGTTGACTAGTTTTGTGATTTTCAGCTTTTTTATTTTATAGACTAATTCCAGCTTTTCAGAGTCTAAAGCGAAGTTGTTCTGCATGTTGGACAGTTTATAACCCAATTTACAATAATCGAAAAATAAGAAAACGCCTCTAATTTCTCAATATTTTTTCTTGAAAAATGTTTTTCCATTGTCTTATTAACTTATCATTGAGTTGTGGTCTGGAGCTGCAGAACCAGAATCAGACTCAAAATACTTTAACCATCCCCGAGGGTTCGCAGAGTGACAGGAATGTCATTTTTTCAGAAAGATTTTTTAAAAAACTTTCACAGCAAGGAAGAATTATCTAACATAAAACACAGATTTTCATCCACACAATATTCAGCTTAATTATTATTTTTTTAATGGTTGAAACACAAAAAGTGTAATTGATCTGCCTCAGTGTTACCTGGTTGCTGGCAGTTTTTTTTAACCTCAAACTTTTTTTTTTTTTTTAAAACATGACTTCGACCTACTTATGAGTAGAGATTGCCGATCAGTATCACTGTGGGGCATTACTGACATTGTATAATGTTACATCAGTCCTCTCAGGCATTATGCAACAACCTGAAGAAGTCCAGAGCTGTTGCTGTTGCTTGGCACAGAGACCAGAATGGCCTTTGTGGTGCCCACAAAAGACACTTTGAAAAGTTTGGTCCCGTGTAAACCCACCAACCCCCCACTCTCAAAACTTTTCCTGACCAGGATTTACCTGCTGTGTGAGCGTTACAACTGTTTGTGGCTTGTGACCTTTGTACTTGTAGCTGCACGCCCAGGACAGATCTATAAATGTGACATGAAACTGTTAATGAAAAGTAAATCCGGTTTTGTAAGTGAATGCATTTGAGTGAGGAGCGACACTTTTTGTTTTTTCCTGTCATTGTCTTCATTTTAAACCTCAACCTGAAGTCACATAAGTGAGCTGAGCTGCTCATTCATATTGCACAAAGCGTCTCCAAATTACATTAGCATCAAATGCCATCCAATCAACTCCCCGCATGGAAAAACCTCCTCCTCTCACCTCCTCTTAATAATGCTTTCTCATGCATAATGACATAAGACAAAGTACAAATTATGATCTAATGGCAGCAGAAAAGAGGGAAAAAAAGATGAGTTAGTAAAATACATAGAGTCCTCCTCAAACAAAAGTTTTTGAAGCTTTTCTAAACAGAGAAGTACTTCACAGATGAGTCCATGCCACACTTCCCTGTGAGCCCATGTGCATCAGGTTCAAGAAGGAACACGGTGTACTTTAAGGCACACCAGTAGCCTCCTGTGCACAAACCCAGTATACAAGCTGGAATTGATAAAAAACAAAATGCAGTTAATTCCTACCTATCTGCAGATGGGACGTCTTGGTCCTGAGTTAGACTGCTGGTGTCTGAGCGTGTGCAGGAATCAGCAGAAAATGCCAAAGGGGGGGTTTCACGTGCTGCAACTGGTCTGAAGAGAGTGAGATCTCAGTGAAAGGGGGTGTGTAGCACTGGTTTATGGACTGCATGTGCATGTGTGTGCGTGCGTGTGTGCAGACGTTGTGTGTTGAGGGCTGAAAGACAAAATGCTGGGGGGAGGGGAAGACTGAAAAAAAAAGGAAAGCCATGAGGGTGAAACTGAAGAAAAGAGAGGGAGGGGCTTTGCACATGTGTAGCATGTAATGTATGTTAGCGTAGTGGTGGTGGTGGACTGCGGCAAGGTCGACGTCTCAGCCAAGCAACAGTGAAATATGGCTCCTGTGGTTCTCACGTGGTTTCCTCACAATCCATTTTTATCTAATTCCTTATTGTCTTTCTATATGTGCAGGCTCCTCACTCATATGCATATAGATAAGACCCTCAGGCTGCATGTTGACTCTGCCTGAGTTAACAGCATATGCATGTTCAAACAACCAAAACACACACTCTCCAAGCCGGCAGCAATAAAAGTATTTTCCTCACAACAAACAGGTGTTTTGTCTCAGGAGATGTGAATACAAAAATGCGTGTGTCCACTATTAAAAGTGGCAATAAAAACCTTCAAAGTCAGTGTGTAGGTCACACATGTGAGGCCTCCTGCGCATGTGCGTGTTTACACATGCACCGTACATGCATGTGTGGTCCCTGCAGATTCAATGGAGAGGGCTGGCAGAAATGTAGGGGAGGGGTGAGGGAAGCAAAGATTCATGGGAAGTGTGCAGGTCACCTCTTGGCTGCTGAACAAGACTGCGTCCATGAAGGACGCAGGGGGCCTCACACACTTTACACATTTCCTGCGTAAAGGCCTAAAAAGGAGATGACATGTACCTCATGTTTTGTCTGAGGCTCTCGTTAACTCTTTAGATACAATATGTCCTCATGTGGGATTAGTGCTGGATATGTGTTGTTGATTTCTGTTAATTAAGTTTTATATCAATTTTTGCACAACGGGAGTTTGAAGTCTCTGTGGTTTACATCCATTAGTCCAAATAAGGAGTACTTGTATCTCAGGAGGTAAAGATTAACTTAAGTAATCTGAAAAAGTACAAATTACTGTTGAGTATGGACTTCAACCGGTTTGCGCAGAAATGTTAAGTAAACAAAGATAAAACAGAAGATTTTGTCACCTAAAGGTTTTGCATGAATTATTAGACTAGACAAATACTGGTGGTTAAAGTAATAAAAGTAAAAGATGAAAGGAAATAAAAAGTTAAAATAGTAAAGATAAAAGCATGGCAACAGTCGCAATATCAATGTCATTTAAAAGCAGTGGTGGACAAAGTACTCAACTTCAGTACTTGAGTCAAAGTACTGATACTCATGGTCAAATCTTACTCACCTACAAATAAAAGTTATTGGTCAAAATGTTACTCAAGTTAAAGTACTAAAGTACTTACCTTTAAAAACACTTAAGTATTTAAAAGTACATGCATTTAAAAATACTTAAATATTCAAAAGTATAAAAGTTTTCTAATATCAGTACATTGCTGTATTGTTCTCAGTGCCCGAGTCAATCCCCGACTAACGTCTGCTTCCTGTTAATGTGGTATTTTAAGCTGAAAGTGCTTCGATGAAAAGAAAACTCCTTCCTGCAGAGTGTGCATAATACTTTGTTGGTTGACTGTTCGGTCCTGCTTTTTTGTTTTCAAATTTCCCATTGAGAGGCTAACATGCTATTTAGTGTTTTTTTTTGTTGTTTTTTTTTAAAACATAAACAGACAAAACCATGCTGTTTCCTGTCTTCCCTCTTTATTGTTCGGTTCTGCTGCCGGTCACTTCCTGCCAATTTGCGCCTGTGCGACGGTAACTCTACCTGGACAAACTGCCTGAAACACATCACCAGCATAGACTGTATATAAAGTAAGTAACCACACACTTCCTGGGAATGTAGTGGAGTCCAAAGTACAATATTTGCCATTGAAATGTAGCAGAGTGAAAGTAAAAGTTTAAAAAAAAAACAAATACTCAAGTAAAGTACAGATACTCAAAAAATGTACTTAAGTACAGTACTCAGGAAAATGTACTCCGTTACTGTCCACCACTGTTTAAAAGTATTGTAAACAGTAAAAACTGTTAGCTAAAAGTGCTAACAGTTGGCTAAAAACTTAACAGTTAAAATTAAGAGCTAAATGTGTAGTAAACAGTTGTTGTTTGTTGTTGTTGTTAGTGAACAGAATGTATTGCAAGTAGATGAAATGAAATTGTCCTTCAAAAGTTGAAATCGTTTGCTAAATGCATAGCTAACAATTGGAATTAAATTGTGACACTAAACATAAGTAACATCACAGTTTAGGATACAATACCATCTTAATCTGTTAGTGATTCATGGAAAATACATAACTGCAATATGAACACAGGAATATTTATATTATTGGCATACAGTGGTAGAGGGCTTGCAACCAAAGAAAGAGAACACAACGAGAAGTATGAATTTTTTTTGTTAGTGACAGTACAAGTACATGGTGGGTCTGAGGAGCTTGTTAAACCTGCTGAAAAATGACTCCTTCAGGCTATGTAACTGTGGAGCTGTTTAGCTTTGTGTTTAAAATGAACCCTGGAGAAATTTAAGAGCATGGTCAAACCGGTCGACTAGGTAAGTAAAAAAAAAAAATTAAAATGGATATACGTGATACAGTGTTTCACTTTTAGTTCTGGTTTGGTTTATAGTCACCATGACTTTTTTTTAACCATCAAGGTGGAGGAATCTTTCCCAGCTTCAGCTGCAAGTACATCTACCAATGTACCCAGCACATAGACTGCAAACAAAAAATGATCTGAATTACATGGTTAACACGCAACCAGGGTTGAAATCTGTTAATGTGCACCCTGCTTGGGAAACATTAGTTTGTGGACATTTTGAAGTCTAGAATTTGTCTTTCAGATGCCACCATCGTGGGTTGTGTTTTTGTGGAGCCAGAAATGACCATATATGGACGAGAGGGAGGAGTTGGAACAAGGGGGGTGAGGTGGATCTGACTGTAGCTAGCTTCCTGTGACAACACCGTAGACTGTATAAAAAGATGGACGTAGCCACAAATGGGAATAGAACACTTATGTGCAAAAAATGTGCAATACCAGGAATGGCCACTAGATGCTGGCTCCAAAAAACTCTATTTGACTTCAATTCAAAAATCCTCATTTTCTATCCCGAAATACTCAACGCATTTTCTTTCCACAAGTCATTCTGATGTCATTAGTTAAAGTCGGCTCTTCTCCTCAGTGATCTGGTCCATCTGGAAATCATGTCATCATTGAGTAGATATTAGGCTTTAAAAAGAGGAAGATTTAGGGGTGTGGTGTTAGCTTGATTGACAGGTCTGGTCTCCAATGATTGGCCTGAAGTTATGTGAAGATGCTCTCTTACCAGCTAGCAGCTCGACAGCTAACATCTGGTGCAGTCAGTACATTGTCTTGTTGGAGCTAAGCAGTGGTCAAATTCACCTTAATGTTTTGCTTTTTACAAATGTTTGCTACTTCTGTTTTTTCTCGCTCTTTTTTTCCCCAATTGAAACAGACAAAGATTTTTTTTTACCCTGGTTCATTGGATTGGTTTCTAAATGGTTCTTTATGCTGTCAACACGTCTCTCAGACCTGAGCCACTTCCTCTTTTTTTCTTACACGCACTGAGCTGACAAAATGCAGAAGGAAACAAAGTCCTACCATGAAACAGTAACTTTAAATACCTACTTTTAAATACAAGGAAAATGTTGTAGACAGCCAGCAAAGGTAAAGTTAAAAGCTCCATAAACTACCATCCACTTGCACAAATAAATACAGATACCCACAACAGACTCCTTGAGCAGCATCTCAACTATTTGATGATCTCATAGCCTCTGTCTCCATCCAATGTCAGGCTCCAATCCCTGCCATTCCTCATGTGTCCACCAGATGTCCCTGTTTAGGTCCTGCATGTGTCCAAGCAATCATGTTTTCAGGTGAAATGGGGGGTGATGCGTGGATTTTTAAAGGGTTGGACATTTCATCTACAAAGAAATAAAGTATTTCACTCCTACTTTGATCTCTAACTCTACTTCTTTTACTTCAACCCCTTACCCCTTACCCCTTAGGGTTTGTATCCCACCCCACTTTTATTGGTGCAGTTGGTGAGAGGCTGGGTAGTTGAGGATAGTGTGGTTTGTGGTAGAACAGACAATGCAAAAGACTCTGAGATGCTGGTGATCACTGTCTAACTAGACGAAACACCCCTGAAGGGAGGTTCCCATCTGATGACCCCAAAGATGTGGTAGCAATCACCGCTCATCAGTCTAAACAGGGAAAGCTACAAGTATGGTAGTTTGCTTAGGGAGGTCTTTGCTGAGTCTGGTCCATGTTCTGGAGCACAGGTTTAATGTGTTTACTTTGAATTCAAAGAATAAAGAAATTATTATTATTTTGACCCATGCAGCAGTTGGGTCCATACTGTCTGATACCCCTTTTCCACCAAACAGGTTCTAGGGCCAGTTCTGGGCCAGTTCCTTACTTAGCCCCAGTTTGTTGCGTTTCCACCGCCGCGAGAACCGGCCCCTGCTGCTAAAACAGGGGCCCCCTCTGACCCCACTTCTTTGCTGGGCCAGACTTAGCACCGATTAAGCAGCGACTATGCCAGGAGCTGGAGGAGCGATGGTCAAAACACAGCTAGCTATTGTAGTTTTTTACAGCGAGGGTGCACTTCGCCATCCTATGCAACCAGAAAGGACAACGTAATTCCCCAAAACTGAATAAATACCGCATGTAGCTATGCAGCACTGCTGTGTTAGCTCAATCATGTTGTAACTAGAATATTTGCTGAAAAAAAAATAATTTCATAGACTGATAGTAACAGGGTAACAGTAGTTTGTTAACAGCAGCTAGCTTGCTAGCGGCCGGTTGTTGTGAACCGGCTCCCTCTGCAGCGACGTACTGACGTTTTACGTGAAGCGGCCCCAACCTGGCCCCCTGCCTATGGAAAAGCAAACCGGTTCTTAGGCGGACCGGCTTCTGAACCAATTGAGCCCTGGCTCGAGCCCCAGCCGGGAACTGACCCTGGAACCTGTTTGGTGGAAAAGGGGTATGTCTGTCTCTGAGGTTGTAACAGCAGCAGCATTTTGAAATAAATTATCTCATTATCTCAAGAAATCTGCCTTTTGTTTTTATTTACGACACAAGTTGTCTCGATATAGATAAAGGTCTCGCCAACATGTCCATTCTCTCGAGTTACTGAGGATCTATGATGGTGTTATCCACTATGACTGATGTTATCGTACATTGCAGTAAAGAGAAAGCACATGTAAGATAACAGGTGAATTTGGTCAAGTTGAGGTATTCCATCCACATGGACTTTGCATGGTCATCAAAAGATGTGAAATGATGAATTAAGGCATTATTATAAAAATGTTTTGTGAACGTTGGTGTTTTTATTCATTCGTTCAATTAAGATCCTGCAGGAACTTTTTCCACATTCACACACAAACATACACACAACCTGGGCCTGTTGCATCCATTCAACTCTCCATGTTTCTCATTATAAACTGGTCCGAGCAAGTTCCCAGACAATTACCACACACTCGCCTCACTGCTGCATAACCAAGGAGCCAAGAAGCTATAAAATGGAGGCAAAATGGAGCAAGAGGAAAACAAAGAGACGAGACCAAGAAGACCAAACAACTGACAGCAAACACAGAGAGAGAGATGGCTCACATGAGAACCAATGGAAACAAACTCCTCGTGACACGTAAGATGAAATTATCTAGTCTATCCATCTTTGAATTAAAAAGAAAACAAGTATGAGGCTGTTTACCTGTGGTTCTGTACCTACTACAGGTTGATTCAGACATTAAGTAACAGGGTCGGTTTGTTTATCAGCCCTTAAAAGCTAATATCTTAACTGTAAAAAGTCTTGTTTAGTTTAAATCTTGCTCCTTAACAGGGATTGTTAAAATTAAAAAACAATATCAGCCGATACACTGAACACATCAGGGTTATTCAAAACTTTATTTTGGTTTTAAAAAATTTGAGTGTTCATCATGTTACACCCTAAAAAATGCTGCTGGGGCGTTTTTATCCCAAAACTATGTAAATATGGACCAACCACATGCTGGGTTAATTCAAACCAGTAAGACATCACAATGCTTGGTTAAAACAAATAAATGATGGGGTAAAAAAACAGAATATTGGATAAAAAAAAGTAAAATGTTGGGTAAATTACAGCATGTACTTAGTCCAATATTTACCCAGTTTAAGGTGAAAGCAACCCAACATTATTTATTATTATTATTTATTTCAAGAAAATTAAGGAATTAATTCATGAATAACTGCTTATTTGTTAAATCCTGCTCAGACTGAGTGGAAATCTCCTAAGGTGCTTAAGACAGGCCAAGATTTTTTACTGTCAAAGTTTAATATTTACTCAAACATGAATAATTAACTTTATTTCTGAAGCACTTTTATCCCTGGGATGTAATTCAGACTGAAAAAGACAAAACATTAATGTTTTCGAGCTATAAAACACAGTAATTCAGAGTAAGGTAAGTAAGAGGATTGCCTTCAGATTGGGATTCATGGATTTATATAAAGTACACAACCTCTTTGGGCTCAGTACTACAGTAAAAGTAAAACTCTACGTTCTGTCCATTCTAGTGTTGTACATGGTGGTGGCGGGCAGAGGTGTCCCCGTCAGCGACCTGCTGGACCGAGCCTCTCAGCGCTCTGACAGACTGCACTCCCTCAGCACCATGCTCACCCAGGAGCTGGTCAGTTCCCGTTTGTCTTCAGATTAAACTCCAATCTGCATTACCCCTGACTACCCTGAACTGGACTGTGTTGGGGGTTCTTGAACCCGCCCAGTTATCAAGAAGTTTCTGGTTCAACTTTTGACCATGCCAGTGGATTTGCATGGTTTTGAGTCTTGATATTAAACCTTCCACCTACTTTGTTCATGTATAAAACTCAGCATGTTGAACTTTGAAGCTTCATCTCCATCACAGCTAAAAATGTCATTGTGTCAGTCAACATCGTTAACGATCTTCCTCTGTCCTATCAGGACTCTCACTTCCCCCCTATCGGCAGGGTGATCATGCCCCGCCCTGCGATGTGCCACACCTCTTCTCTACAGACGCCCAATGACAAGGAGCAAGCTCTTCAAGTATCAGTAAGTTTGTCTTTTTATTTCCATTTTAACTTTATTTTTTGATTTCGGTACAAACAAAGTAATGACTACATCCACCTTCACCGAAATGACCCCAACAGTCTGTAAATAGTTCTAACATGGATTGAAATGGTCATTACAGTTTTCGAAGAAAGAAAGAAATTGTTGACTTTTAGCCAGTTAGGCTATTTGGTTCTGAGTTAATTTCTTGTAAATGTGTGACAGTCATTTCACACATTATGAATGTTTGATTATATTTGACCATTTGCCAACACGGTTTCACTGGACTCATCGTCATCTCGTTTTGACTCGTCCTCCAGGAGTCAGATCTGTTGTCCCTGGCTCGCTCTTTGCTTCACGCCTGGAAGGACCCCCTGGTGGTCCTGACCACCTCTGCCAACACCCTGCCTCACCCAGCCCAGAGCAGCATATCCAACAAGGTCCAGCAGCTGCAGGAGTACTCCAACAGCCTGGGAGACGGCTTGAACATACTATCTGGAAAGGTGGCACTAAAAACCTGATTTAATTTCTTAATGCAAAATATCAATGAGTGCATTTCGGGTTGGTTTTAAGACGCACTTGGATCACCAGTGGACAGCCAAGATGCATCTTTGCCTACATCTGTATTTAACATGCATCCTTCCAACCATTTGTGTTCAGATGTCATTACTGCAACGTCAGAGCACAGATACAGATTTCATGTAACTTCGCAACGTTAGCTGAAAGAGAGGAGAAGGCAAAATGATTCATGAACTATTGAACATGTATGGGCTGTTGCAACTGTTTCTGGTGAGAGGAAAAGTTGTTTACAAGTTGCAAATGAGTGGATCGGCTTTCAGTCCTGCACTGACGATGCATTTTCTGTTAGGGATGCATCAGGACTCATTTGCATTTACACTACAAAAGATTTGTGGTCACAGCGTTGCAGACCATCTCCACCTCTGACTGGATCTCAAAGCGTTGTGGTGCTTGTTTATACTTGTGTTTAGCGTTGTCCACTAGTGATCCGATCACCCGAGACACTTCTTCAAACCAAGTGTAAACAGCCTGTATTAAAGCTAATTTTCTGTCCATGTCCTCTTGCTCCCAGATGGGTTCTGGTGCTCAGGCCCTGTCCTCACTGCCCTACAGAGCTGGAAATGATCTCGGCCACGACAAGATTTCCAAACTCATCAACTTCCACTTCTTGTTGTCCTGCTTTCGACGGGACTCCCACAAGATTGACAGCTTCCTGAAAGTCCTGCGCTGCCGGGCAGTAAAGTTGCAACCCGAGACGTGCTAGATAGTAGGAAAGCCAACTTGGCTCTGTGGGGAAGGTTGCTCTGAAAGCTGGGAATTCACTGTCTTAGATAACATCGTAATTATTGGGTGGTGGGCAAGGGTGAAGTTATATTGCACACACAGAAAATCTGCCTTTTAAATACACAAAATACTAACTCCACTGATCCATGTCTCAATGTGATTGTACGATATTCCTCTTCAAATTCAGACGATCATTAGTTTGTGGCCTTAATGACAATCCAAAGTTAACAGATTTCCGGCGGGGGAGCTGCAGGCTATGGTCCAGCATGTACTAATGTATACTTCCTCTGTTTTTATAAACAGAGTACTTCATTTCCCTGATGTTTCCAGCTGGTCTGGCATTATGAACTGACCATACTGTGGTCGCAAAATGTGGCAAATCTGCGTGTAAAGTCCCACCCTCATCTTTTCCTTTTTCCAAAGCAACATCCTCTCAAAGCCAAGCTGCCATGTGTGCAGGGCTTCAAGGGATAATAATTCTTTCTTCCTACCTAAAGCTTGAGTGACGTCATACTGCAGCATTTGCACTTTAGATTTCATTACACAATTGAAAACGCATAATGAACGCAATGCCTATCAACTGACTTATTTCTTTCAAATCTGTGAACCAATAAAAAAATAGTTCTTGCACTGTAACATTGCTTTTTTCTTCTTACTCCAATGAAAAACAGACTTTGAATCACAACATCCTCTTGCTGTTATGATTCTGTCCTGTTGCAGTCAGAAGGATGTACTCTGATGATACTTTACCATCTTAGACTGCATGAGTAGGAAGGCTGTTTGTTTCATCTCTCCAACTGATAGCCAAGTCTAATCAGTTTTTCTAACCATGTTGACCCCTAACCCCCATGAAGTATTATGAACAACACTGTTAATGACAACCTGCAGCTACCAGGGCACCATCAACAGAAAACACTAACATCAATGCATCAGAAATAGTGAAAATAAATATATTTATAAAAAACTTAAGTATCAATATGTAGAATTTAGTGCCATCTAGCGGTGAAGCTCTAGATTGCAAGCATCTGAAACTAGATCCCCCAACACTCCCTTTTCAAGTGTCTATGGTGGCCATGAGGTAACATGTTTACATATAAACTGCCAAAGATGTCTACAACCCTTAGGCTGCATATAGAAATAGATGAAACAATCAGGACTCAAAAATGAAGCCAATTATGAAATCCAAAAAAGTGCAATACTCTCGTCAGCCACTAGGTGCTGCCTCCAATTGACTTCAAATGAAACATTGCCATTTTCCATCATGAAATACTCAGTTGATAAATTTTTTTCCATAGGTCCTGACATCATTAGCTAAAGGGAAGTGTTCTTCTCAGTGATCTGGTCCATCTGAAAATCATTTCATCATCCCTTAAAGCAGTGAATAGATAATGACCACACATTTCCCCCAGTGCTGAATTTATTTTAGAAAGTAGCAATTAATACAAATGAACGATTCTTTTTGGTTTTCAGAGATATACCAATAAAACCTAATTGTAAAAACATTTACAGACTTACAGACTCCATGGTTAACTATAGATTTAAATTGTTCTGGGTTTATCCAGACTTTCTATGGCTTTATCTAACAGACAATGGACAAAGTTACAGTTCACTTTCTAGTTTTAACTTATGTCAGTGTACTCATATATATATTTTATACTTATATTTTTTACATCTTGTAGACACTGTACACTGAACACTGCAGACTGTGTTTCTTTACCTCTTTTATAGGGCAACTGGTGATTTTTTTTTTTTTTTCATTCATATTCACATTACATTAATTATGCATCAAATTACATGTTTGCAAATATATTGAACATTGGTGTTTTGGTGTACTGAGTTATTTTATAGTAAATACCAATTACAGTGAAAGTAAATGTTGAAATGTAGGTAGAGCTGAGATCAGCTGTGGTGATAGACAACTGAAGCATCAAAACAGCAAAAATGACTTTTCTTAGTAATTAGTTACTTTTATAATGCAGTAATTAAAAATGGATTTGATTACTTTTTGACAGAATTAACTAGTAATTGTAATTAGT
>OOFC01033072.1:54674-70246 GCA_900323345.1 Pseudochromis fuscus | reverse complement strand
GAACCTGTGATGTGCGGCCCTGGAGGTGGGTTTGTTTTCCACAGCGGCTCGGTGTTCAGTCCGAGAGCGGAGCTCGGTAAACCGACACCTGCCCGCCACCTTCACCTCCTCCTCCTCCTGCTCCTCTGTGCAGTTGTGGGTGTTTCTGCTCTGAACATGAAGAACAAACACAGCCAACAGGTGAAGACAGCGTCTCCAAACCGGTTGGACATGTCCAGCTTCGAGGTCTCTCTCCAGCAACTCAACGACCTGCTGACGGACGACAGCGGCTTCTACAGCTGGCCGACCAAACACTTCCACGAGGTGTACCCGCGGATCTACGTGGGCAACGCGTGAGTCATTGTTGTGGGGGAGATGGGAATGTTTTGACATTACAGTGAACCTGTCTCCATTGTTTATTTTTTCTGGATAAATTCACATTTATCACAGTTTATTCTTTTAACTAGCCATTGTGTGTAGACTGTAGAATAAGGCTTAAATGATATTATAATTCAAAAAGGTCATCATTTAAAGCAACATTAAAATGCATTGTGCTTGTTTGTATGTTGAGAATACCATGCATGTGCTCTAGAATAATCTATACATGCTAAAATATTAATGCTTTACAGCAAGCGTACGTTTGAGTGTTTTTAATGTAGGTTATTTACAAAAAAATGCAATTTTAGAGCAATTTTATTCTCATTTGTTGAAGGAGCATGAAGGGATGCAGAGGATCAAGACAGTATGGGCTGGACCAGCCTGTTAAATCTTTGAAGAGGTGGGGGGGAAATGATATTTTTATCAAAAAGGCAAAAATGGAGCAGAGATGAAGATGGCAGGGGTGGAGGAGCCGAAAATAGCTCCTCTGTTTAACCTGTTATTCCCCTGTTGAATTAAAAACATCCACAGGAGGCGTGCTCCACATTTTTTAATGTCTGCAATTAACATTACTGACTCCTCTGTGTCCCAACATGAGGTGAGTCAATGTGGACCATTAAAGATGTCCTTGTCATAACTAAAAGTTTACACACTGACTAGTCAAAGGTTAACAGAAGTGTGGATGATGGTTGGTGGAGGTGTCAAAGGAACCTCATATATGAAATATAAAAACAAAAGGCTAACAAAGGAATATATAAATCTGTCAGTGTAATTGAGCATCGCTGTATGTTTACAATAACAGAATATTATTGTCTCCATATGTGGAAGAGGTGTAAGTGGATCGCTTGCTAACTAGGATTAGTATCGCTATGAAGTTGTCACTTATGAGCGACGTTGCAAACCAGTCCACCTGAAATGACATTTCTAGAGTAATTTTAGTTTCCTGACAAGACATGTAGGCGGGACAGAACATTTGGAACAATCTGATTGGACCATTGAAGCACAACAAAACCCCGAAACACCACACCATACAAACACCATATGACACTTGATCACGTACAAACTACGATACTAGATCATCTTAGTACTGTGTACTAACTAACAATACAGTTCAGAGTTGACTTTAAACTCTGTTTCCAGTTTGTTCATTCCATACAAAATGACTTTTTAGGTTTTTGACCATGAAATAGCAAAGTGTGATGATGGAGGCCTATTATGCTAACTGCTATTTGCATGTCACAAAAAATATACTGGGAAATGTGCTTGTTTCTTTTCATGCTGAGAGTCCAATGAGAAGATCAGTGGTACAATAGACAAATAATTAACATCAGGAGCTAGTTAGCGTCACACAAAGAGCAGAAACAGTGGGAAGCAGCTAGCCTGGCTCTGTCTAAAAGTGTAATAAATAGGGGGCTCACTAGGAGATGGCCAGTGTAGCAGTCAGATTTACTTAATAGATTAATTTAATCAGGGGTGTTGTTTCTTCCTTTAGACAGGCTAGCTGCTTATGCCCGTTTCTTTATGCTAAGCTAATTGGCTGAATATTTACATGCAGACATGTCGGGTATCAATCTTCTCATCTCAGTTTCAGGAAGAGGATGAAAAAACATATTTTCCAAATTATTTAAAGCACCATAATGTTCACTGACAATACCATCAAAATCATAAAAATCACAACACTGATAATCCACCAGTTTGTCATATATTATAAAACAGCCTGAGTTCAACTACATATGCTGGTAGACAACAGATTGAAGGAGGAAGAGAACATTCCAGACTAAAAAAAATATGAGCCTAAATTTTACATGGCTTATCTAAGAGCGTTAAACTCTCGGACGTTGGAGCACAGTGAGTCACATCGGTGTATTTCAGGAAACTAAACCTTTCTGCCGTTTCAAAGGACACAGTCCAGTCACTTGTTGTGTGTGTGTTAACAACAAATGTCCTCGCAGATATAGGCCGGCACGCACAAACACACACTGCTGTGTGAGGCACCCACTCATCGCTCTCTCTCCGAGAGGCTGGTTTAATGTGTTGATGTATCTGTCCTGGTTGCACTGTGTTGTGTTCAGTGGGAGCGCCAGTCGGCGTCTGTTCTATTTTTAGCTCCCTGCATCTAAAAGGCAGGAGGTGCTAAGTGATGCAGCCGTCCCAGAAGTTCACAGTGAAAAGCAGAACATCTCTCGGTAGCACAGACTTACACTTGAAAAGAAGAAAGGGAGAATGAAAAAAGAGACCCTCTGGGCTTCCTGATGCCTCCAGTCGAGAGGTCCCAAGTTGGAAACAGAAAACAGTGCTACCCAGCAACAGCTAATGTTAGTTGGTACATCTTACGTCAACATTTTCTATCTAAAAGTGAAATGAAAATGAGTTTCTAATCCTTTTAGCTCACCGGACTGGTCATATTGTTCACTTACCTAATGATTACGTAGTAACATAGTACCATACACTGCATATAGAAATGGACGAAGCAAGTGGGGCTCAAAAATGAAGACAATGCAGAGTACAACGTCAGTTCTTCTTATCAGTGTTCTGGTGGTGGATATGACCAAAATTATTACGTCGATATTAGGCTTCAAAAAAGGGGGCATTTGGGGCATGGTTAGCTTGATCAACAAGCCTAGTTTCCAATAAGACCACGGCTGAAGTCGAGCCTCATACATATTGAGCCATGACTTAATGTTCAGTAGTTAAACACTTCCCCACTCCTTCCCCGTCATATCCAAGTATGGTCACTTCTGGCTCCCAACAACCAATGGCCATGTTCAAATGCTAAAGTCCTGGCTTCAAAATGTCCACAAACTAACATTATCCAGTAACATAGTACCTAGGTTATCTAGTAATGATAGGTAGCT
Source organism: Pseudochromis fuscus (assembly GCA_900323345.1). Taxonomy (NCBI): domain Eukaryota; kingdom Metazoa; phylum Chordata; class Actinopteri; family Pseudochromidae; genus Pseudochromis; species Pseudochromis fuscus. The sequence goes on along the minus strand of OOFC01033072.1, from coordinate 67,034 downwards.
AGCTCGCTATGGTGTTTCAAATTGCTTCAAATGTTTTGTCCTGACTCCATATCCATGTTTTATCCAGAAATACATCACAGTACAGAAGTTAGATACTCTTGAAATGCCATTTCAATCCAGTCTAGCTAGTTAGCCAGTCAGGTAGCTAGCATGAATAGCAATGGTAAACATGTTGTGAGATCAGTGCTGCTAGGCTATGGCAAGAAGGACGCCAAAATTCTCCTCACTGTTCAAAGCCCCTTTGCAATTATTAACGGTACTATCGGCACCTAGAAGCTACAGAGGCTAACAATGTAGCAAGCTAAGCTAACACGCAGGTTCTATAATAAGAAAAATACATAATGTAAACATTTGAGATAACTGAGAATATCCACATTTTATCAGACATAAAATTACATAAAAACCTCAATGTGACAAACATTACAAACTGGGTGTAGATATCTGTACAGAGGCTAACAAGTGTATTTGTGGAGCTTGCTTGCTTGTTAATTGTTACTTGTTAATATAAGGGTCACTGTCACATGACATTATGAATTAAAATTATTAAAGAATTTCTTGTTAAAAATAATAAATAACATTTCCTATTAATGACTGCAGCTCAGTCATTTCTGAATTAAAACCACAGTTAACAGTTGGGTTCCATATGATCTTAATGAAAGGATGAAGGACTGTGTGGAGCCTTGTTTAGTTCACTCTGACACAGTTTCATCACCAACTGTGCCACTGCTCTCACAGTTTATACTCTCCTGGAGCAAAAGCTTATAAAGCTATATAATGATAACTTGTGCTGGTTATTTGCATTTACAGATCCATGCTCTGGCGGATCAGGAGGTACACTAAACAGACTGTACTTTGCTTACGAATCAAAACAACATAAAGCACAGACACTTGGTTGGGGGTTTGTAACTTCAGCCTTTATTCCAATTACAGAAAGAGAAGAGTCAAAGTATTATTATTGTTTTTTTAAATATAGATTTGTGGCAACCAACGTGATGCGCCTGAAGCGTCTGGGCATCACCCACATCCTGAACACCGCAGAGGGGAACTCCTTCATGCACGTCAACACCAGCACAGAGTTCTACTCCGGCACAGGAATCATCTACCATGGTATACCGGCCAGCGACACCGACCACTTCGACATCAGCGTTTACTTTGAAGAGGCGGCGGACTTCATTGAAAAGGCGCTGGCGTACAAGAATGGGAAAGGTCAGAGCACAGCTGAACAGAAAGCTGTATGTTGTTTGTCAGTGTAAAATGTCATTGAAAGAACGTCTCCATTGACACTGTCTGAAACACTGACCTACTGCATGATGACTGACTGACTGATATTTTAATATCTCTGTGGATTACACGCACAGGCTCCAGAAACATTGAAAGAGCATTAATCAATGTGATGATGATGCTACTGTCAAAAGTCTAATTTAACCTTGAAATCAACAAGCTCACATAAACATTCTGGAAAATTACTTAATTGCCATTTTCAAAATTCATCCAAGCTTTAAAAAAAACTGCAAAAAAAATCCAACCTTCATTTGTTCTGTATTTCCCAAGCTACCATACCTTAAAATACCTTAGCGAGATAGCTAACATTACTAGATAATATTAGTACTACAAACTAGGTTTTACTACTGCAGCTGCTACTACTCTGTCAGTATTGTCTGGTGGATTTTAGTGCCTCAAGATTACAACAAGATAACCCAACACTGACCTCAAAGTGACTGAAAGAAATGGTCCACTTTGATTTTGCATCAGCCAAGGTTGGCAGTTGGTCAGTGGTCATTAGGGCTGCAGCTAACAATTATTTTAGTAATCGAATAATCTACTGATTAGTCCATCGATTAATCAAATAATTGGATAAGAAATGCTTGTTAAGGTGCAATAACAAATAGTGCTCTCAAACGATAAAAATTTGCATGAGGGTGATTTGTCGCAAGCTTGGCGACAGGTTAGCTTACGTGCTAACAGAATCCCCGACTAATGTGTGCTTCCCGTTAATGTGGTAATTTAAACTGGAAGTGTTTCGGTGAAAACTCCTTCCTGCAGAGTGTGTGTAATACTTTGTTTTGTTCGACTGTCCGTCTTGGTTTGTTTGTACTCACAATTCCAATCGAGAGGGCCAACGTACTATTTTGCTTTCAAAAAAACAAAAAGCCATGCTGTTTGGCATCTTCCATCTTTAGCTGGTTCTGCTGCCTGTCACTGTCGTGCTTACGTTTCTTCTTCCTGTCTGTTTCTGTGAATAACGCAAACAGTGGGAGTGATACTGCCCCCTCCAGTTTCTGTAGGGAACTGCAAGTACAGACGACTTTTTCCGGCTGATATTTGATTTTACCAATAACAAAAACAATAATATGACACATCAAATCTTGAATTTCCGCGTCGTTAAATTTTTCTAATCGTCGTGATCAATTATGTGAAGATAGTAATCAAATCAACAATCAACACTAGCTAGGTCTCTAATGCCTATATATACATATGGAGATGGACGAAGCAAGTGTGACGTCACCCATTTAGAAGCAACAAAATTTGCAACTGAATGTCCCTGTGTTGGTTGTTTGGAGCAGGAAGTGATCATGTTTGGATGGATACGATGGGAGGAGTGAGGAGGCGGGTTCAGACCCTTGAAGCCGAGATCACTGCCCAATGTGTGTGAGACTCGACTTCAGCGCTGCTCTCATTGGAGACCAGGCTGTCAATCAACTAACCACCACTTTTAACTAAGAAATAGAAAGAGATTTCCCAGGAGCTGATAGATGTAACCATATGCATACCATAAGCATAGTGTGGATGTTCATGTATATTTGAAAAGTCTCGTCCTTCATCTTTATTGTCGGACTCTGTTGCCTTACTGGAACATTTGCTTGTTTTCTCTCCTGCAGGAAGAGTATATGTTCACTGCAGGGAGGGCTACAGTCGCTCGCCCACCATGGTGATCGCCTATCTGATGCTTCGCCAAAACATGGACGTCCACACCGCTCTGGCCATGGTGCGGCAGAAACGAGAGATCGGACCCAACGACGGCTTCCTCCGGCAGCTGTGTCGGTTGAACCAGAGGCTGGCTGCCGAGGGGAGGATCTGGAACAAGTGAGGGTGACGAGGCCGCAGATAGATCGTCTGTAAGAGAGAAGAAAAGTCTGATCAATTCTGCATCGGTTTCTTTCACTTGTTCTTCAGCTTGAACGAGCTGCAGATCTGTGAGGGAATATTCAGGAAGCGGGAAAATGAGATTTTCTTTTTACGTTAAGGCTGACAGCACTGAGTGTATCTACATTACAAAATAACACATCTCACAACACTCACACATACAGAATTTTAATTGTGCTCAAATGAATACACTTAACATAATGTGCTAAAGTACGGAAGCCCTAAAAGGACATGATTAAATATGTTTTATTTTCTCCGTTTTGCCGGGATAATAATTAATTTCAGTGGTTTTCTTGAGACCTTGTGTTATTTTTCTCATTTTGTTATAGGATAATTTATCTCGTTATCAGAGAAAAATGACTCAAGATCTCAGGGAAACCAGAGAAACTAGTTCTTACCACAGCAAAACAGAGAAAATCAAATGTATTTAATCATGTCCTTTTAGGGCTTCTGTACTAATCATACAATATAATGTGTAAATTCAGGTACACTGGATTCACTAATTGTGTTTACATCCTCACAAGTGTTGGATTAATCTCTATAGTTGTCATGTACTGTATCATTTGTTGTATTTTCTTGCTGCTCACTATCTCAGAGAACAATATCAACGTGAATGTTAATATATTATATATATAATATATTTAAAGACACTATTCGTGGGATGTGGTGAAATAATAGATGTGATGCTGTCACCGCCGTCAATCAGCCTCCTGTTCTCCCTCCCTGGCATCGGGCCCATTGTCTCGGCCTCATTCCTGCAAACACTGCCAAACGTCTCAGTCCCAGAGGAGAGTTCAAGCAGACACTGTGATTTTTCATATTGAATTAGACGATTTCTAGGGCACGAAGGGATGATGATAAAATATTATTGTTTGGAAAATGGTACAATCGTATCTCGAAGCTTCAGCCTCAGGAGTATTTTTAAGTCGAGCAAAGTCGTCGCGCTTGTTGTGCTTTGTAGCAAAATTCTGTTACTTTACGGATTTATTATTATTATTATTATTATTATTATTAACTTGAAGCTAATTTGATTTTATTGGATCAGCAAAGAAAATATTCAAAGAAATATGCAGAGAGTCCAAAGAGAAGTTAGACTCATATCTGTAAACACGAGACAGGTGTCAAACCTTTAATCTAGCTCTAAGGATACAAAGTGTATTTCCAAATATGCTAAACTGCTCCTTTAATGTTAACTTTGGGAGATAATGTGCAAACTTCCATCGAGTAACCCTGCACTGATTGTAACTTCAACACTGCCAGAACGTGAGATGACTTCACCAGTAACTTTGAACATTATCCAGGAAGTTCTCAGTCGACGCCTGTTGCACATTAGTGTGTTTACATTTGTGTGTTGTTGCCACACTACATGCAGTTTTGTATTGTACAGCCGCATGCTTTGTGATATGAGCCAAAGTGGTGTTTATAGCCCTCTGTGGACACAGCTGTGTATCTGTGTGTGTGTGTGTGTGTTATTTGTCACGATGTGCATTAAGGTTCCTGTAACTTGTGAATCATCATGTGCATTACTGGGTAAGATGTGATGTGACCAGTCGTGTCGGTAGGCTTCAGTCGAGTCTCACAGATGATGACACTGCTCATATGAAGTGCACTTTATCTAATGACACTGGTGATTGTTGTAGCTCTTTTCATACATTCAGTAATAAATTGCGAAAATAAAAATCTTGTCTTGTGACTTTTGAATTTTGAGGTTGATTGCTGGTTGCTAATGACTTTGTCCAGCAGAGGGGGCTGTAGCACTGCAGGAGTTTACCACTGCTGAGACCCTGCACTTCATCAAGTCTAACTGCACAGCTGCCACCAGTATCACAATGTTAATAAATATATGTCAGAAGCTAAAGTTGCTGCTGCTTTAACGTGATCTTTTAGTGTCCGTTTAAGTCACATCGCTGCACAGGAAGCAAGAAAGTCGTGTGTAATGTATTGAAGACTTTATTCTGCCTTCTACGGCCTTTTTTAGGTAATTAAATTCAGTGCTTTAAGGCTTTTTGAGAACTGCAAACTCAGCCTTACTTTAACACAAGCATATATATTAAATATTAACAAAAGTGGTGCAGTGGTTAGCACTGTCGCTGCACGGTTTGAATCTCGGACCTCCCTGTGCATGAGCCAGTCCAAAGACATGCTGGTTAGGTGAAGTGATGATGATAAATTGACCATAGGTGTGAGTGTGGATGGTTGTCTGTCTTTGTGTGTTAACCCTGTGATAGACTGGTGACCTGTCCAGGGTGTCCCCCGCCTCTCACCTGTTGCCAGCTGGGATAGACTCTTGCAGACCCCCACGACTGAGTTGGATAATGAGTTGAGTTGAACGAAAGCTGTTAAATTCATATACTTCATAAATCCAATCAATCAACACCAACAAAAAACAATCTTGATTTTGTCTGACATCTGATCCAGAACTCTGCACATGTCACAGAATAGTTAAAGAACAGTATCAAGTACAAAATATACAGAATATACTTAGGCCGTCCACAGGACCTGTTGCTTTAATTGGTTACTGTTTGTATATTATATAGTGCTTTCTTTACCTTAGCTAGGTCCCAAAGCACTTTACAAAGCAACTCATTCACCCATTCACACACCAATGGCTACAGAGCTGCCACTGCAACGAGCGACCCCCCACTGGATTCAAGTATCTTGCTTCTTCGACACATGGACAGGAGGAACGAGGGATTGAATCCACGATCATATGATTCATAGGTGACCTGCTCTACCACCTGAGCCACAGCTGCCCTGCACAGTCATGCGCACAAACATGGAGTATATCCTTTAGCACTGCTTTAACGTTTTAGGCTGACAGGAGTTTTCTAAGTTATGATGACTTGTATTAAGAGGAGAAAAATAAACCTTGACGATACCATCAGACTCATGGACTCATGCAGCAAACCTCAGGAGGGTGTTGGTTGTCAGAGATGCCACTAGAGGGCACATTTGGACTATGGACCATTTGTTCTGGCTTCATCACAGCTTTACAATCATCATATTACAGGTAATCTATCCCCTTTTCATTACGACCGTCATTAACATGCATTTGTTTTCCAACTTTATTATTTCTACTTTCCATCACTTTCTATCAAGGAAGAAGCTTCATGCAAAGCAACCGTTAAGTGTTAAATGACCAATCATGAAGTGAACTTGTGTTTCCTGAGCTGCTGCTACTGAAGAGGACCACTCAGCACCTCCTCCTGCATCTATTGGACTGAAAACATGTGTGAGGGTCCTCCACAGGTCGTACAGGCTGACATCCACAGTGGGGCTGAGATCCACAGTGGGGCCTATCTCCCTCACCGATGTTTTCTTTCCTCCGTGTCTCTTTCTGCCTGAGCTGCTGCGAGGACATGTCAGTTTAGGAGAGGAGGGTAACTCTCTTACATAACAGCAGTCTGCATGAATGAATCCATGGGGGTGGGGCAGCCATGTGTTTTTCAAGTGTGTGTGTGTTTCTGTGTGTGCAGCCGGTACAAACTCACGTGTGCATCCAAACACTGAAAAGACTGATATTGTACCCGGTGTGCAGGATTTTACCGTATAAATGAAGGTCCATGTGTAATCAAGCTCACATAATGCTGATTAATCCTTTTACTTCCAGATAAATCTTTATGTAATTAACAGCGTACTAGAGTTTTAAATCAGAGTCTGTGGCCACCATAGACTGTGTGTAAAAATGAACAAAGTAAAGTGAAGCCAATCTGAAAGTGCAAAACGGTGCAATACTCCCGACGGCCACTGGATGCTGGCTCCAAAAAACTCCAGCTGACTTCCTGACTCCTTGGAGATGCTCTATCAGCCTTTAGCTTGAAGATGGTGGTCTACAAGTTTATTTCTGGGCTCCTTGGACGACTCTCTTCTGTTCACTGTGTTGGGTCCATGTTCAGCGTGGTGCACACAATGATGGCTAATTTTCTCTCTTGAAAAAGGCTGATTGGCCAAACACCTGTGACAATACTTAAGGTAAATACTTAGCCTGAAACATGATTAAGGGGTAGGGGTACCAGCAAATCTGTCCAGGCTAAATTAGCGTATCTTGGTAAAATAAACAAGACATCATTTCTTTTCACAACTTTATCAATGTACTATAAGCAGGCAGCTACAAATGAGACTCTTACTTTTGTTTAAATCACTTTTCATCAGGGGGATGAGGCATGAAGCAGGCATGTGGCCAATGTTTGGTGGTTTGTGTAAAATGTTATGTGCTCGATATTATCAACATTTTACTGATTGAAGAGATGGCAACAGAACAAAAGGATCCCAGAGAAGCTCATCAAATGGGATGTTGGTGTGCTGAGTTGTACACACACACACACACACACACTCACACACACACACACACACACACACACAAAGACTTTTGACCAGGTACAATGACTACATCATGAGTCATTTCCTGTGTTATTCTTCTCCTCCATAATGTCTGCATGCAGTAAGTCCACCGAAGGTCTCGAGGCAACACCACCAACACTTCTGATTTCCTGTGAATATCACAGAGTACGGTCTGAAAAATCCTCCAACGTCATCAAGAGAAGGGTCAATTGAGATTTGTGAGACTGATCAATAAAGATTTGAGCAGAAATAAACTTAATCTATCAAGAATAATTTACAATCATTTCATGAAAAGAGGTTAAAAAAACATATTTTCTTCCAATTTTATGGCCAACAGTGTATATTTATAATGATGAACCATTCCTGTAGTGCAGTGGTCACCAACCTTTTTTCACCATTATTTTCGGCATTATTTTCACGGACCAACCTTCAAGGTGTGGCAGATAAATACAGTAAAAATACAATAACACGACCGGAATAAAAATAAAAAAAACAAATGTCTCTTCTTTGCGAAGACGCTCTCCAAAGACGTTTGTTTTCTTACTCATTTTCACTAGTTTGCAGACTTATTTGTTTGACTAACGTGTCTGATCACGTGACCGAGACAAGCGTATTGACGTGTCAAGAGACAAATACGAAAGTTAAGTCGGAGAGAATCCGGTCGTTTTTCAAAATAAAACGTCTTTCAAACTATAACGATCAATACAACGGAATTTATATAAATCATCGATTCTTTCTACGCGGTAACAAATGTCTCAGGGACCGGTACCGGGCCCCGGTCCGGTGGTTGGGGACCACTGTTGTAGTGTATCTAGTTGTGCTAGTCTTGGAATCTGCTAAATAATGACAGTGATCAGTAATGTCAGTGAATGTGAGCATCTGTAATAACATGACTGTAATAACAAAGTATAACTGTGAAATAGATATGTATGTATATGTATATGTATATGTATGTGTAGATATATGTGTGTATGTATACATTTGTATATATGTATATTACTTGTATTCATTTATTATTTATATATATACTTTTTGCAGTGTGAGAAACTGTAACTCCTCGGGGATCAATAAAGTTTTTCTGATTGTGATTCATCAAAATACACTGATCTATTTTTAGAGGCTTGTGTTGGGAACGATTTCACTTCAGATGAAGGGAAAAATCTGTAGCTGACGTACTGGCCTGTCAATCTGTTTGTGTACGAGAGGGCACGTGTCTGTCTGTCTCGTCTGGCACACACACACACACACACACACACACACACACACACACACACACACACACACAGAGCTGGTCTGCTGTGTCTCTCCTGTGTTTTGGTTGTTTTTTGCGAGGGGGAGGGGGAGGCGGTGGATTTAGGGTGAGGGTGGGCTCTGAGGGACTTTGCATTGGTGGAGAGCAAAGCTGCTCATTGTTACATCACCTCCTCCACAATAACCCTAAAACAAATCTGACATCGGCTGGCTTTCATGACTTTGCAATAATTCAGCGGTCTGTTTCCACATGTAGCATTTAAACTGTATCTGCACGGTTTATGGTTTTTACTTCAGTGTCAGCAAAAGAGCACATGAGGAATCCTTTGGGTGGAAACTTAGATTGAGTGGAAATTGTATCTCATTATGGCCTGATGTGATTCATTTAATCAAATCAGTGTTTGTATGTATGTACCTGGTGCTGCAGGGTTTAACTGTTCAACACTGACGGGGTGTTGGGTGGTTTGATAATCTGAAGTGATGAGAAGGACTGATATCAAACTGACAACAGAGAACACAATGAACGACCTCACACCGACTCAGATACAATAACTTGTCTGACAGAAGTTGTGTCGTCGTGGAAACATGTCATGAAGCGTTGGAGTCATCTGTGGACTCTCTTTATGTACCAAAGCAAATCATGGAGCTGTCACTTTGGGCGTACTACCATGTGTCATTATACATACGTGTCTAAAAAGTGAGGCTGATGCAGAAGTGCAAAAAAAAGTGCAAAGCCACTGACGGCCACTAGATGCTGGCTCCAACTGACTTCAATCCTCATTTTCAGTCATCAAATATTCAGTCAACACATTTTTCCCACAAGTCACTCTGATGTCATCAGCTGAAGTTCTTCTCAGAGACCTGGTGGTCCATCTGAAAATTATATATCATGAAGTAGATGTTAAAAAAGGAGGAAGATTTATGAAGATTTATGGGTTTGGTTAGTTTGATTGACAGCTCTGGTTTACAGTGAGACAAGTGGTTTTGTGTTCAGTTCAGATTTTTCTGCTATTCTTGTTTCATCGTCACTGTTATTACACTCTTACGACATAGTATATAGTAAACCAGCAGTTTTGTGGCTTTTGAGAGAGGTGCTAGTGAAATTACCGTAATGATACCATATTCACTGTAAAGTGCAACATCTCAGCTCTTGGGAACCACTGGAATTTTTCTGATTGCACAAACCTTGACATAATTACGGTAATCCAAAGACGCATGTGCAAACCTGTCGCCGACGACACACTCGGAATTAAAGGGTTAATGTTACCAACATGTTAGCTTGCTCCTCATTATGTAGATGTTAAGCTTCAAAAGGGAAGAGGTGTGATTAGTTTGATCTCCAATGAGATCAGACCTGAACTCCAGTTTCATACATATTGAGTGTCCTCAGGTTCAAAGGTCAGACCCACCTCCTCACTCCCCCATTCATATCCAAATATGGTCACTTCTGGTTCCAAAAAAACAATATGACAATGTTAAAACGCCAAACTCCTGCCTTCAACATGTGAGTCCACAAACCAACGGGTGATGTCACGTTAGCTTTGTCCATTTCTATACAGTCTATGATATACCCACCCACAATACTAAAGACAGACACTAACTAAGCCGAAATTCATAGGAAAACAGTAAGTTGAGGAGACATTAGAAACACTGCATGGCTTGATCAGTGGACACCATCTTTCTTCTTCTCTTCAAATCCACAGGTGGTTCCAGTTCCTCTGGTTCTGTTGTCCACACAGAATAATCCAACCCACCTCATCCTACACATTACACTCCAGTTATTGGTGGGTTTCAAGTTGGCTACTTAATTGGCTGACTGGCAACACAAAGGCTTAAAAATACTTTTGTAGTGGTAGTAGTCAGCGCGTGGAGGTCTACAGAGAGTTGCTTGAACTTCATAGCTTGGCTTTCTGTGTAATTTGTGGGGACTCACAGGTGTGGGCTACTCTAAACCATGCCCAATGAAATTAGTCACTCAGAGCACAACTGGACACATTTCAAGGATCATTAAAGCAAACATGATGCGACAGCGCACCGAGGTGTCTGAAGACTTTAGTCAGTGCAGAATTTCAGGCTTTAGATTTTTCATGAATGTACAAAAACTAAAAGAGGACCATTCAAACCAAGGGACTAGGGTCGGTCTCTACATTGATTGAGAGCATAGTCCTGGGTCAGTCGTATTTACATTGGTACCACATCGCCCCGCTTTACCTCGGGGCGGCTGCGGCTCAGCTGGTAGAGTGGGTGTTGCCTTTGAATCGTAAGATTGTGGGTTTGATCCCTGGCTCCTCCTGTCCACGTGTCAAAGTGTCCTTGGGCAAGACACTGAACCCTAAGTTGCTCCCAATGGTGGCTAGCGCCTTGCATGGCAGCTCTGTAGCCATTGGTGTGTGAGTGTGTGTGTGTGAATGGGTGAATGAGTTGCCTTGTAAAGTGCTTTGGGACCTAGCTAAGGTCATGAAAGCGCTATATAAATGTACTCCATTTACCTCGCCTCACCTCGGTTTTTGGTGCATTTCCACTGGTAAAAAAGTACTTGGAACTTGGTACCTGGTACAACTTTTCGTACCTCCTCTGCTGCAGTTCCAAAAAAAAAAAGTACCCGGTCACGTAGGAGCAGGTACTAAAATGTTATTGGTCAGAATCGTCACTGCGTCGTTGCGTCATCACTTCGCGGCACATAATCTGTCCCCACAAACACGCCATTTTTAAATCGTCGGCAAATCGTGCAGATATGTTTCAAACACCAAGAAAAGAAATGGCATCTGTCTTCTTGCTGTGAAACACAGCCACAGACAAGTGGAGCATTTCGTATATATTACCAACATTACGGTATTTTTTGGGAAACTCCGCTTGTCCCTTTTCAGAATCAGCTGGAAACACGTCGCTAACACAAATGGCCGAGGAATTACAGCAATTTGATTGACATGTCACTTTCTGTCACCAGCTAAATGTTCAGGGTAAAAGGGTTACGTTTTCCTCGCTGTAACCATACACTGTAGCTGTAACACACCGCGGTGCATGCACAGCACACTAGCTGGTTGTGTTCGATGAACTGTGACCAGGCTGCACAGGTACTTCAGTTCTGTTTTGTAGTTATGTTATAGCATCCTCAAAAATCAAAATATTTAAAAGTGACACTGAAGTTTATGCATTTGTTTTACATAAAAGTAATGTTACTGCATTTTTAAGACCTTTTAAAACCATATTTAAGACATTTTATGAGATTTTAGGTGAATTTTAGACATTTTAAGACTTTAAATCAAAATTATTGGATTTTAGACATTTTAAGATCCCACGAAAACCCTGTACATAGATATACACGTGCATATATTTTTATGAATTTATTATTTGGCTAATTATTTCCTAATTTGCTTTCTAGCTTGTGTTTGTCTGCAGGTCCAACTAAGAAGACAACAAACCTCCCACCTCCCTCCATTCAGCTGGACAGAGACACAGCAGGCGAAGTGATATCAAATCAGTTTATAATGTCGAAAATGAATGTCACATAGCCACAAACACAAACAGCTTTGAGCCATTGAGATGCCATTCTCTGATTGTGCCATGAACGATTTGTCACAGAAAACAAGACACAAACAACAACCGTGCCCATTTTTACAAACC
>OOFC01033072.1:38245-54575 GCA_900323345.1 Pseudochromis fuscus | reverse complement strand
TGGGGTGGGCTCCGACCCATGTCTCATTCAGCTTTACATTCAACACTGTGCTCTGCCAAAACATTATGGCTGCTTTGCAAACAGGAAAAATCCCCGCTGCTTGTGCAGGGGCCTCACATGATGTCTCTCGGATACGCTAATCAGGGCCGGGCTGTGTGGAGGGGAGCTGCAGGGAGCAACAAACACAAACAAGAGAGGACGTTTTCATCCTGGGAATCGTAGTCCGGGACTTTGGGTGGGGTCCTAAACCATTTTCTCAATCAAGGCACAATTTACCGGCCTGTGTTAAAATACACTGGGTGCAAACAGCAGTGTGAAATTTGTACTTTTCTTTTGACTTTCTTTGCAGTTTCTACTGTAATTGAAGCAGAGTGTGTGTATTAATGTTTTCATTTGGCCAAATGACTCCCTCTGGTACACTGGTGATGTCCTGATGATGAAGCGTCGGTCCTCTCTTGGTTTGTCAGGGCGGAACACACGTAGAGAAGGAATAAATATCTGCCAGCTGATGATTAATACAAAGCATGGCTTCATATTTCATGCTATCAATTCCTTATAGACATCACAAACTAAGTGCAGTATTGTTTTTTTTTCTCTTTTCGAGCCACAACATTGTCACGATGATGCATCTTTTTTTACAACCTGAACAGATCTTATATTCACCAAATTCACCCAACGTCTATGACATATTTTGAGTGGTACATGTGTCTTTTTTTTCCTCTAGCTTACATTTCTGGGATGTGAGGAGGCTTCAGCCAGGAGCTCCCAACTTTACCGTCCCAGCAGAACACTTCTCCAGCCACCGAATTTTTATGGTTAAAAATTTGGGGCCACATTTTGAATCATCCTCAGGCCGTGGTTGGCTCCTGTTACGTTTCTTTTCTCCACGCTTGTGACTGATCACTCCCCCCTCCTTCACTCTGGTACGAAGCAGTACGATGAGGTATGAACAGTTGTAATAAATCTCTTTTTTTTTTGGTTTCTGTTTTTTGTTATTTTTTTTTTTCTGATGTGTTTCTTTACAGTTTCTGTACGGTGAGGCTTATTCTCCATTAAAAGCAATATTCTTGTCACAACATTGAGATTTATATATGGCAGATTTATACATTGCAAGATAGATGAGCGCTGGTCTGAGGTCTAAGGATTTATGTTAAGATCAGGATGTGAGGGCAGCTTTTTTTTTTTTTTTTTTTTTTGACCTAGATCAGGAATAAGAGTGAACGCCCAGCTTAGCAAGTGATACAGCCCAAGCAACTGCGGAGAGCAGGACGCAGGTTCAGTCACATTCAGTTCGACTAACTGGATGATGGATTTGGCAAAACTCACCAAACTGGTAAATTTAATTGCACGGGAAGCAGCAACAATACTGGATGTATATACAGGGAGGCTAAGGGACCGTAAGCAAATGATTAGGGACGGAGTAGGGTTGTGTGGGTCTAAAAATATACATATAACTTTTACTATTAATTGCAAAAATATTATAAAAGTAGCATTTTTTAAAGTGTTGGTTCACCTTAACTGCTGCATGGTTTGCTGAAAGTTGTAAGAATACTGTAGTGTAACTTCAAGATTTCTTTTTGTGGGTCGTTCATTGTAATGGTGCTGATCATCTTCAGTGAAAACACAAATGAAACACAAGATTCAACCCCCCTCCCCACATAATTTTTGTACCATCCCTAAAAAAAATCTTAATGTAAAGAAATTGTCAAAGTACTAAAGTAATATAAAAGTTAAACTGTGAGGTCAGCAAGAAAATACAGGTAACATTTAACCCCCGTCCCTACAAGAATCGTTTTTAAACAGTCCCTAAAAAGTTATAGTTTTAAAAATATAAAAGGAAACTTTACATTAAATATTTTTCATGGGACTGTGGTTCCACTGGTCTTTACACAATCTGAGAGTGAGATGTGAGTGTTGTGCATGCTAAAGGTTGAGAAACAGCTAATTAGCTAGTTAGCTTTAAAATTTCAAAGTGTGGGCAGCACATGATTAATTAGCTGGACCTAAAACTTCTTTATTAAGAATGAGTACTTTTACATTGTATGCGTCTTTGTGGCTAACTGAAATACTAATGGCTAAAACGTGCGGGGAAGACACAAAATTTGATGAGTTTGGATTTCAGCTACAGCTAATTATCTGCTGAAAGCAATGAGCCCTGAGTCTGAACAGATGGATACTCCACGACAGGAAAGAGTATTACATATTACAAGCTAGTTAGCTAATTACCTGCGGCTAATCTGAATGCTACTATAGGGTAGATTCAAGATAACTATGGGGTTTTATTTGGAGAGAATTGTGATTTTCGTTTGTCCGTTAGGATGATTTTATAGCATTAAAATATTATTTACAAGAGTCTGGTTTTTCTTTTCTTTCTTTGTTTTTCAAAATTTGTCGAGATGTTTGCTTCAGTTCCTCCAGGAAAAGCGTCTTGGAGAAAAGAATCATAAATGTTGCTCGATTATGATGATTTTAAGGCTTTAAAAATAACGTATGGTTTGTTTTTTAGTGTTTCAGTCTTTCACAAGCAGTAGTGGTGAAGTTTGTTTTCGGTAATTCTTAAAGAAGAAAAGGTATTCACGTTAAATTGCTGTATTTACACAACCAATTATATTAAAGTGCTAGCACAGCATTAGTTAGTTCTGGTGCCAAAACTCTCATTAGAAATGTGTAACATGACCAATGGGCACGCATATTTATTTTTTCCAGTTAGCTGAACTGAAGTCGAACTGAACCCAGAGCCCCGTGTGATGTTTGAGCGCTAGCTACCACTGCACCCACGATGGTCTGAAAGTGCGTTTACAGCCATATTCTCACAGTAAAGCATCAACACAGATAGACAGACATTCACTTACCAAGAAAAATCAGATGCAAATTAATAACAACATAAAAGAATAATCATTAAAAAAAACAGCTTTTTTGTCTACCCATAACAAAGTCACTTCATCCCTTGCTTTTACATCACTCAAAGTTTTCAGTCCTCACACCACAAAGTTCTTTTATAAACATACTATATTTAAAAAAAAAAAAAAGGAGGACTCATCAGTAGCAGTCTGTCACACGATCGAGGTTTTTAACCCCATCTGCGAAAAGAAAAAATAAACTCATCCGCCCCTAGAATAAGCAGAACAACGAACACTTGGTGCACAACTAAAGCAACATCAACAACATCAAAAAAACAACATGAGTGTGGGACTTCACACACCGTGTCTTTTAATCGTACAATTTCAGTATTTTACATTCCACATGTGGACATATTCCTGCAGGGATTGTCGTCTTTCTCCACCGAAGAGTGCTATTATGAGTTGGGGTAGGTTCCTGTGCGAGTGGTTGGGGAGAAGGAGGAAGAAGGAGGAGAAGGAAGGTGCTAACCGAGGACAGAGTGAAATAAATAGAGCAAAGGGAATAAGAAAGGAGGGATGAGGGGTTGAGGACTAGAATGGGAACGTGAGAGGTTTGAGGAGGGAGTAATGAGAGGAAGGATGCTGACTTACAGATGTTTTCCCTGGGTAAGTAATAAACTGTTCAGAGTGGTTGTTAGAGTTTTGTGCCATGCTGCGAGTTCACATTTTAGTTTATTGTAAACGTAACATAACCACGAGTTTAATCTAAGAGACAGACAGAGAGAGTAAGAGAGAGAGAGAGAGAGAAGAAACACAATTCTGTGGTCACGGTGTGGAAAAGATGGACGACTTCTCCGTTTGGACTCTGCAGCTCGGCTCGGAAGCGTGAAGAGTGAAACATGGAAGCTGTGTTCACACCAAACACCAAGATAATGCTCAGCTAATACAGCCACTGGACTGGTTTTGGAGATCTCGCCACTTGTGAATACTTGCCCTGGTCAGCCAATGGGAGCACTCCTTCCTGAAACCGCGACGACGGCTACTTCCACCATCAGCAAATATTGCTCCTTTTACCTGTTGTGGAAGTCCCAGAAACTTGGCCTTGGTGACCTCTCTCCACGAACTGTCCTTCTTGGTTTTATCCCGGTACAGATTCAAAGTGATAAACAGAAGGGTAAATTCACTTTAGCTAAAGTTGTGTCGCCTTAAAATTTACCCATTCCCACATATACACACACTGATGGACTCAGAGCTAGGTGCTAGCTAACATCGGGAACAACTTTGTGTTCAGTGTCTCGCTCAAGGACACTTCCACATAGGACAGCCCGGGGATAGATGACCCACCCTTACAAACCTTACAGCTGCCTTCGTGTCGCAAAGCATTGCTCATTGGCGACGTTGGGGAATCTCAATGCTGATTGGTTTGCCTGATTCTCGTTTGCTCGCCTTCGCATTTACTTATTACAGAATTGCGCCCCGGGAGAAACTTGCTTCGTGTTTGGTGTGAACACATCTTGCGATTCTGCTTTTGAACGCCTTAGTTATTGCCACATGAAGAAAGTATGTTTTTGACTCTGTGGCTTTGCAAACATTGCCCTGTGTACAAGTACTCAGGCCAAGCACGCAGAACACATCAATTCGAGTTTAGCTTGAAGAAGAAGAAGAAGAAGAAGAAGAAGAAGAAGAAGAGCTTCGAGGATTCGCTCCCTTGAGAGGGTCTCGAAGCCGCAAGTTAGAACGAGCGCTCCATGTCATCGGTTTGTTGCAGCGTCTCGAGCAGTCATGGGGAAAACGCTGCCTCGTCGCTATGGCAACCGAAGTCGTGAAGACAGCAAATGGACCGCGTGTTTAAAAAGCATCGCTAATAACAGACCGGATTTTAGACTGGAATTTGCCTGCTGTCGGAAACATAGCAGAATGATGGCGTTTTGTATGATGCCCGGGTTAAATGGCTTAAATTGGGTTTTTCTTTATTCTCTTTTTGTTGAGGAGGATGGTTTTGCTGTCTCTCTGCTATGCTGGTGCAACTGATCATGGCTGAAGGCAGTGTGCTCTGTGTTGCTGGTGTGTTTTTCTTTTTAAAAGGACAGGGTGATCATTTGGCTGAGAGAGAGAGAGAGAGAGAGAAAAAGAGAGAAAGAGAAAGAGAGAGAGACAGAGAGGCTGAGCTGCCAGCTCCGATCTGAATCACACATGGTGACCTCATCTTTCTCAGACAGGAGATGTAGAAGCGAAGTCATCTAGAGGTATGCAAGAGAAGGTGGGTGAAGGTTAGTCGGTGATCACCACAAGGCCAACGACTGGAAACAACAATGCATAATAATAAATATTACAGGTATTACTACAGGACTTCTGACACCCTCTGCTACATGATCGGTCGGACGGATTCAGACCGGAGCCGGCAGCAGGAAGCTCAGCCTCTGATAGCTCTAATGCCAACAGCTGTAACATATATATCTATATATCTTTATATCTATAAATAAATGCTTCTATATACTGTATATTTGTATTATCGACCTCTGTGAGGCACATGTCTGAATTACTACGCCAGCGGTTCCCTGTCTGAGCCATGACCCGGTTGCAGCATGGCTTTCATTCACAGTGATAGTGAGCGGAGTACAAACACAGCAGGCCTGCAGACGGCGGGCGTGAACCTGTACAGCTCGATCATCCTATTGCTGTGTGTGTGTGTGTCTGTGTGTGTGTGTTTGTGTGTATCCCTGTATAAATCAGCACGTTCTATTTAAATACCCTGCAACATAGATTAGTAACACTGAGAGTGGCGGCGCCTAAAGGCCTATGTCACATTCCTTGTTGTTTTTTTTTTTTTATGTTTTTTTTTTTTAAAACAGGTAATGAGATAACGGACCGTGTGTGTGTTTGTGTGTTTTTATGTCTGAGAGATTATTGTTAAGACTGCTACAGACAGGCAGGAAACAGGAGAGATGTGGAGAGGAGGGGGACGGGACGGGGCAGTTGAGGCAGGAGTTCAGGGCTACTAAGGGATACAGACATTGTGGTTTTAGTGCAACAGAAAAAAACCTGATAATTATTTGTAGTGGATGGCAATTTGGGATATGGTTGGTTGAGATCTTTTCAGCAGTGTTTAATTCATGTTGTACGTTTCTGGGATAGGACAGTCGCTCAGAAAGTGTTGCTGCGACGGCGAGGGAAGGATCCGGAGATGTAGTACAGGGTCCCGTGTTTGCGTGGCGTTCGCTCGGCGAAAAAGCGGCAGGTCGCTTTTTCAGCTTGTTGCTTTCCCTCTCACCTCGGCGGGGACGAAACCGTATCCACAGGCGAATACTGCTGACTCACTTGCTGTTTATTTCACCTCCCAGTCACCACCCACCAGAGTCTGTTGGCCTGACCCCCCACACTGTGGGGGCCAAAATGGCTTCAACTGGAGTCCCAGCTTCCAGCTGTCATTGTCCCCTGACAGTTTCGATCGGCACACAGTAATGTCACAAATATTCACCCCTGCTCTCATTGTCATTTTGGGATCCTAAATTAAAAAAAAATCAAAAAATCAAAGTGACTCTTGGTCCCATGTGGTGTGTGATGATAATGAAGGAGAAAAAAAAAAGGGAGAGACAAAGTCTGCCATGTCAGCTGTCGACTGTTGATCCATGGCCCGGTTCAAAGACTTGCTGTCGGTAGAGCAGCACGCTTAGTGGGTCCATGCTGGCAATTCATTTGTGCACTGTGTGTACATGTATATATATATATGTATATATATATATATTTATATTTATATCTATATCTGCATGTGTGTGTGTTGCAGACGGAGGGGCAGCTGCACTGAGATGAGAGGTGAGGTAGAATCTGTCGGTTTCAGGCGGGACTTGAAATGGATACAGGCAACGGAGAGGGAAGCCTGCAAGAGGTAAGTGACACAAGCCCCTCCCACCACCACCAACACCACCACTGTGTGCTAGTGCTGAACCTATCACAATACAGCGGGGGCGGAGCTACTGGTTTGAACCACAGACTGTGGACAGAAATGGACAACGCAACCAGCTCTCAAAAGTGAAACCAATGCTGAAGTGCAATACTCCCAATGGCCACTAGATGCTGGCTTCAAAAAACTCCAGGTCCTATCGACATTAATTAAGAAAATCCTCATTTTCAATCATGAAACACTAAATTTAACTCTTCTTCCCAGTGATCTGGTCCATCTGACAATCATTTTATCATTAGGTAGATGTTAGGCTTCAAAAAGAGGAAGATTTAGGGGATGTGGTGACTTTGATCAACTTCTCGGCCCTTCGGGCTCCAAAAGAGTCCACGAACGGGCAGGTGACATCACGTTAGCTTTGTCCCTTCTATGTACAGTCTGTGGTTTCAACTGTGGAGAGAGGCTCCAGTAAGAAGATGTATGGAGTCGGGAAGCGTGTACAGCCTGGTGGTTATTTCAGAGGAGGAAGAGAGGAGCAACGAAACAACTGAGGTAACACATAAATAAAAAATAAAAACTGAAAGGGTGTGTGTGAGGTAATGAAAACAGGAGGTATGTGTTGGAGGTATTCAGGCTATATATAAATATAAGCAGTGTAGTATATATATTAGCGTAATAACAATATGACTCTTTTTCATTCTGGATGCAAAAGTATGTAAAGATTCAGTGAATAAAAGTGCTTTATGTAAACGTACTAAATAAGGATGGAGGTTACAGCAGACCATGGTGTCTCATCTCTAAGTGTCTAAAGGCTACACTAATAAACACAGTTTAATTATTCCAGCAGCAAAGCCACAGCACAATCCTGAAATAACTGGGAGCTGCAGAAACAAGCTGAGAAAACAAAGATTAGACTAGTTATGCCAACAGTTTGTATTTGCAGTTGTGTTTTTTGCCGCTTGGGAAATACAGGTTAATTGTTTTGTCTTTTTGCTCAGTTTTTGATCCCCACCCTCTACGGGAATCACCTTTGTCTTTGTGACGTTAGGAGCTATTATAATTCTGGTTTTAAAGTGTTTTTGTTAAAAGTGAGAGTGGTGAAAACAGTGCGGCGAAAGATGCTGTTCATCTCACAAGAGCTGAAATTAACCAAGTTGTGCTCAGCATGCTAATACCTGCTAATCAATTCTAAGCACGCAACATAGCTGAGGCTGATTGGAGTCAGTTTTTGTCTGATAAAAATATATTACAATTAAACTTCTGAGAGATTTATTGGTAATTAATCTAAGAGCTGTTACAATACATTACTCTGGTATTTGGCGATGTTGGATGCTGCTTCCCTGCTACTTCCCTATTGTCACTGTGGCCTGGATGAACTTAGCGGTTTACAAGCTGCATGGATGGATGCTTTGCATTCTTGTTGAGAGTGTAGTGAGAAGATTGAAACTATTTTCATAACTGTCATTTAAAAAAATCTGGGAGAAGCAGCATGCTAGCCCTGTTCAAAGCTGCATCCTATTATACCAACCAGTCAGGGCTTCAGCCCCACACACAACCAAAATCTGTAGTATATGCACCTTGTACAGAGCTAGGCTAACTACTTCAACTTGTTTCTAGTTGTCTTTGTGCTAAGCTAAGCAGCTGCTAGCTGTAGCCATATATTTTCCATGTAGGCATGTAAGGTATCAAACTTTCCATCGAACTATAAGAAAGAAAGAAGAAAAATGTATTTCCCACAATATTGAACGATTGTTCCATCATTCTCCACAACAATGAATATCAATACTACTTCTCTTCAAGCAAACGATGACTGACATAACCACACTCCTTATTCAGTAATCACAGAAAGCACCATGATCTTGTAATCTGTAATGCAACATAATAATACCTATAATGTCTTATGACTGCATCTATAAGACATGTGTGTGTAAATAATATATTACGTTCTCTATACAAAGTGTTCCCACTCTATCTTTACATGAGTATCTGCGTGGCTCCATGTTTTTAAACTACCATCACCCACACAATAAACAAGGAAACACATTTTACAAGCTATGAGGTAATAGCGTAGGGTTGTGTGCATTGTGTGTGTGTGTGTGTGTGTGTGTGTCTCTGTGTGTACACGAGACAGAGAAAGATAAAGAGGTCAGTACGTGAGGGAGGTAGGTAGACGAACACTCATAGGGCCTCGGCAGGATTGCAGGGGTTGGACCGCGAAAGACAGGACGTAAGGGGGTGGGGGTGGGGTGTGTGTGTTTGGAGTGGTGGGGTCGGGGTCGTCTGAGGAACTAATGGTCAGGTCCCAGAGATTTAAAAAAACAACACTTGTCTGAGGTGATAAGTGGATGTGCAGCTAGTAGAGACATATCTAAGCCCCTCGGTTTGCATTAGTTGCAGGAACAGTACAGCTGTTTGTCCATACAGGTGCAAAAAGGAGTTATTTGATGCGATTTGCATATAGAGATACTGTAGTTTTATGGCAGTGTGTTTTAAATCTGTGAATATCTGTATAGATTTGTACAACTCTCTGTATATGTATGTGTGCACCTCTCAGAGTGAGAAAAAGCATAGCCAGGTTGCCAGTGTGTTTCCTTCTGGTGATGTTGATGTGTGTTTGCTGGTGGCAGGCGGTGGATCTTGAGTGTTTGACGAAAACAAACAAACAAAAAAGGGCCAAAAAAATAAAAAATAAACGGCACGTTCCCACTGAAGAAAAAAAAAAAAATCCAGTTTTTCTTCTCCTCTTGTCCGTTCATCCACGCTCCTAGAGCCACCCCAACAAAAAAATATCTGTTCTTTTTAAGGGGTGACGCAAAGTCAAACTTCCTGGTCCTCGAAGACCTCCAGGAAGAGCGGGGGGAACAGTTCGTTGGGACACTCGACCTTCATGTGGAGGAATCGGCTGGCGTGACAGGCCCCGATCATGCGCAGGTCCGTCACCTTCATCAGCAGCTTGGGCCAGAAGTGGGGAATGTTGTGCTTGCGGTAGTTGATGTAGTGCTCGAACGCCAGCAGGTAGGCCTCTTGGCACTGCTCGATCTTCTCCACGCTGGTCAGCCCTGAACGGTCTGAGGCCACAAGAAAGACAAAGAAAACGTCATGATACACTGGATGCTGCTGGTCATAGAGATGCATTTCTGTCCAGAGTAAATTTAATTTGCACATTGAAAACAACATGAGTGGAAGTTATCTCTGAATCCAAGTAATGTTGGGTCAGGACAACTGGGCTTGGTTAAAGATTCTTGAAGATGACTCAACATTGCTTGGATTAGTAGGAATTGCAACTTTCTTTCCACTTGGCTGAGGTAAAAATAGTAATGTATTAAAGCGCGTTGAAAACTGATTTGCAGCTGAAGCCATCAGATCTGTGTGGTGTGATGAGGAGATTTAAACCTTGCTCAAATTACTACCTAAAACAAGTTCTCACAGTTCCTTCTTCTGCTGTTGTAATCAATGGACTTAATAACACCCAACTAGAGAATAAGTACCAACAGCTAACTCGAACTAACATATAGAAAGGATAAAGCTAACACCCTCTCCTGGAAGCCATGTTTTCCCCTGATGGCGGCTGTAACTTTGTGGATGTGGATTTTGACACATTTGGGCTGCCGTAGTTGTATGGCGTAGTGAAGCAGCAGACACTAGACTAGTAACAACAGAAAGTCAGCAGTTATAACTTTGTTTTCACAGAGTTTAGGAAATACATGCCTGTAAGTAGGAGTGCACATGTTTAATGCCAATCGTGCCAAGTAAAACAACTGTTTGTTGAAGTCAACCTGAAATGAAAAATGTTGTTTAAACCCTTCACAAAGGGAGAACTAAAATGGACATGTGTAAAAACAGTGCAACCATTTTTATTGGATTTTTCTTCTGTGTAGAATCTAAATAAATTCAAATATAGCATGATGTTTATTTCCCCTGTATGGCATGTTTCAGAGACAGTGACTGTCTAGTAATTGGTGTTGTGTGGTGATGGGATTAAGGGAAGATTAGATGAGATTTTTCTCATTCAGATTGTTTAGGGATTTGGGGAATTCAGCAAAAGTCTGGATTGTCTCAAACTCTTGATACAAAGGGTGTGAGTAATAGTTTTACTAAACAGTATTTAAGTGTCACCACAGGCCCAGTCTTTGGGAACACAGTAAAGTGATCAAAATGCACAAATCTGGTGGAGTTACCCTTCAATTTAACAAGAGTTACCCTGTTCTTTGTTTTCAATGTGTGGTTGTACTGAAAAACATGTTTATGTGAAAAGGTAAAAAGTGAATTCTGTGAAGCATTAAAGTGATCTGAGCTCAGCAGAAGCAGATCCTTCACCAGTTGTATTATTCATGAGTCAGTTATTAAATATTTTACTCTGTTTTTGCCTGTACTTCTTGCTCTGCACTGGGGGAAACCTGTGTTGTCAAACAAAAAATGGGTTGAGAATGGGGAAACGCAAAACACAAAACTTGACATTCAGTTGTCATTTACGACACCATGACTAACAGGAATAGGCCTTGGAGAGAGAAAATATTTTCAATATAAAAATCTTTACCCTTGTTTTCATACTCAGCCCGTGATAACATTATTTATTTCTCACCTGAGCTCATGAGAAGCACTGCTTGCATCAGCGCCACCTCCGAGTCGTCCAAGTTAAACTGCGCCAGGCTCTTGCCCAGATCAAAGATGGCGTCTGACACCACGCCCAACCCGCCGTTCTTCAGCTGCTCGCGTTTCACGGCCATCTCGCCGTTTAGCGTCAGGGTCTCGCTCTCGGGATCGTAGCGTACAGCGGCGCGCAGCGACATGATCTCCATGCAGCAGCCCTTCAGCAAGATGATCTGGTCTTCGCAAGGCAGCTGGGAAACAACGTAAGAAGTCACAAAATCATAAGACAGAGAATTAAATTAACAACTTGATCTGAAAAGTTGCATCTGTTTGAAAACAAAAAGCAAAATGAGTAATTTTAGATCCTAGGCTGTATACAGAATGGACAAAGCTCAGAGGACGTCATCTGTTGGTTTGTGGACTCACATTTTGAAACCAGCAGTTTGGCATTTGAACGTCACCATTTTGGTTTTTTGAAGCCAGAAGTGACCACATGGGTCTAGCTCTTGAACCCAAGAACGCTGCCCAATGTGAATGAAACTGGAGTTTTCATTCACATTTTTTTAACCATGCCTCTAAATCTGACTATTTCATGATTGAAAATGACAATTTTTTTTAAATTTAAGTAATTTGGAACCAGAGTTTGTTGGAGCCAGCATCTAATGGCCATCAGTGGTATTGCACTTTTTTGTGCTTGAAGTTTTGGGACCCCGTTAATGTCAGCTACGTATCCATTAAAGCTGCATTAACCTATATTATTAGATAAAAGCTAAAATTCTTAACCCTTTGCTAATAAGTGCATTTTAAATTTTTTAAATGCAATTGTTGTGTTAATACAGTTTCTGCTGCCCTTTACTGGCCAACAAAATCATTTCACTGCAGGTTTAAAGCAGCACTAAGTCTTTTACAAAGGCATTGGTTTTCAGATTAAAATCTCAGATGTACACTATTTGGCAAATTCCAAAACATTAGCAGTTAGCTGGTAAACACTGTGTAGCATTTAGTAGTTAGATAGACATCTGCTGTTAGCAGCACAGTTCACCAGTTTCCACCAGGAAATGTTGTGAGTAGTAGCAGCTGTAGTAGTAATAAGCAGTTTGTTGGAATGGTATTGTTAGTACATAGAACAAACATTATCTAGTAATGTAGTATGTAGGGTATCCATAGCTAGCTAGCAATCTTGTTTTGCTGTGTTTCAAAGGTTCACTCAAATTGTTCCAAACATTCGGTCCCGCCTACATATCCTGTTTTTGCCGGAAATGCATCACGATACAGAATTGAGATACTCTCCAAAATGCTGTTTCAAGCTAACCTCAAGAACTTTCTTTGACAAATCCATTCATTCTTTAAAATGTACAGTAAGATGTGGTATCATTGCCTTTCTTCCATCCCTGTCTCGGAGCACTTCCTTGCAGAGGAAGCGTTATACTTTTCTATTCACAACAAATCCCCTGCCATGCTTTATGTAACCGGGAAGCCCCTACAATATACATGACTGCACTCGGTTAGGCAGGCGAGGACGCTCTCACACTCGCTCACGGATCATTTGCATAGACAGCAGAGCAGTATCAGTCAGTGGTGAGTCATCACTTCATCCAGCGTGGAGGAGAGAGAGACAGAGAGAGAGGGAAATAGAGAGGGTGGGAGGATGAAGGATGGGGTGGATTATTATTTGGCGTAATCCCATCTGACAAGCAGTAGGACAAAAGCTGCTGACAGAGGTAGCACCCGATCAAAAGACCTCATTTAGGTTAACAGGTTTGTTAGTTTATCAGTGAACTGCAACTACTGTCCGCCGTCAGAAATCACCACAATGATACCACAGCATGTAAAGAGGTGTACATCACAGATATGGGACCACAGCTGTCAGTTCAGTAAACAGCTTGTGACTGACGAGCACGTACACATCCAGAGGGGTTGTTGTAATACTGAGAATACAATCAGGTTGGAGCCTCGACATCTTCTGTCTATCACATGAACTGGATGGCTACAAACCTGATAGTGTGACGCTAACACGAAGAGATCCAAGGCTAAGACGTAGCATCATTAGAATAGCAGGTAAGAGATGCTAAGACTTAGCGTCAGTACCTGCTATTCTAATCAAGTCTGTAGATGCCGTGTAAATAAAAGACTGAATCTTTCTTGGATTGTAGAACTTTCAGTATAATTGATAAGTGTAATTATAAGTGTGATGTTAATGTATTAGACTTTCTATAGCTGCTTAGCTAACAAGTACACACCACCTACCTCTGAAAACATGGGCAATTTCTTGGCAAAGTCAACGACGCGGGTGATGGCAGGGGTCATGATCTTGGTGAATTCGCTGAAGGCTTCCAGGTCCACCTTATCCCCGTCTGAGGTGGGCACCATTGGACCCTGGCCAATATCGTCCGACTAAAAAGCAAGACACGACACATGACCCATTTATTTCTCAAATATCAAGAAGAACATTTGCCGAGCTACGCCATACAGCTCAGCTTTTGATTCTTTCTACACATTTTTTATTATATTTTACAACTTTTACATTGAAAGCGGGGTAATTGTTCTGTTCAAGAAAGTTGCAAGAAACTTGTATTAACTGGTGCGCTAGCGATGAAACACAGACTAATAGCAGAAAATCTTAAGGACGTTGCTCATTAAAAGGCTTGCTGACTCTCAGGGCAGCAGTGCGGAACCAATTTAAATACCACTGGTCTATAAAAAGACAGTACAGACAGTAGAGACGAGTACAGAGGGAACTGGGAAGACCTCATTTCAGATTCACACAGTAATGTACAGATAATAAAAAGTGCCATATCGCCGAACAACAAAGACAAACGTAGTCAGTTTACAAAGTTGTAGTGATAGGATGAATTTCAATATAAATTCAGGCATAGAAAAGACATTAAACAGCTTGAGCACAGCGGATAAAATAAAGTAAAAGCAGAAGAAATGCAGCACTCACGGTCTAAGGTAACATATTGAAAAGACCTATAATGCTAGGACCTTACATGGCAGATCCCTATTCTGTTTTGATAAAACGAGAGTCATAACAGTCAGGAAACAGCTTTAGGCAATAACAGGGAGGTTTTATGAATCACCAGAGGGAACCTTGAGGGTCATCAACAGGATTTTATGAATCAGGAAGACAAACCCCCGCAGTGAAATCTTTAAAATCCTGCTCTGTACAAAATGTGAAGGATGTTCTGGCAGCTGGCAGCGAGGTCTTTCACATAGCACACAGTATCTGCGCTCTGATTGGCTCTGTCACTCATTTGGCAAATACAGAATCTTCGTATCTTTTGTTCAACAACATTTTTGCAGACCTTCACATGCCGTATTCAGCTATAAACCTGTCTCTGCCATTATGGAAATGGTTGCCTGGTAACTGTCATCTGACCTTTTGTGTCAAGGTAACCATTGGCAGTTTTTAGACATGACGGAGGCGCCGATCGCATGGGACGCCACAGAGCTGGGTGGCTGATGAAACGAAGAGCTATCGAAGCGTCTTCTATTGAAAATGAAAAGAAGTCGCCTTCTTTCATGCTGTAGCTTGATTTTTGAAGTGGAAAAGGCTTTCAAGACACTGTGGGTGGAACATTTTTGGTATAACAAGGTACATAAAAGAAGGAATGAACTACAGTGTGGATCCCAGACAGCAGCCTGATACAGTTAATTACATTTTTGGTTACATTTGTGTGTTTTCTTGAATTCATTTGAGGCCATACCTTCTGCAAGGGTTGTTCAGGAATTATATTCAAATATCATGATGTATACTCTCCAGTGATATTTTAACAGCCCATAATGCCATATAAAAAGATAATATTATTTAACTTTGACAGTGGTTTCCTCCAACGCAAAGATTATGTTTTCTGTGTTGGATTATCGGTTAGCAAGATTATGCAAAAACTTACGAAGAGATGAGGATATCGCCCAAAGATCAATGATTAAATTTTGGGATAGATCAGCGGATTTAATCTCGTTTAAGAAGAAAAAAATCTGGAAATACTTGGAAATCTCTGTGTCTTATAATGTCTAAACAAGAATGGCTAAAAGCACACATATGAACAGTGAGCTGACGATTTGCACCACTGATCTCAGAGTATTCTGGGTTCTCAGTAGAACACGTGTTCTAGGCAGTGAAGCTGAAAGCAGACGGAGCCAATTCAAGTCTGTTGGTCCGGCAAACAACCACCTCGCGGGTCTTCTGCTCAATGGAATTCAAACAATGTAAACCCTGGAGTCATAGGAGGGCTCTTTCTCTTAAAGCTGGATATACACAACTTACTGAAACATCCACAGACTGGATACAACACATCTAACAACTGTTCACACATTTCTCTCATTTTAACCAGAATACACAGATCTCTGGGTGTCTAAAGGATTTTTATCCTTTTAACCATATGACACATACTGGGGCTACGATTAATTCCAAACAATAGTGACAAACAATAGTCACAAATGTTAAACGACAAATGTTAAACGTGCTTAAAGCAGTCTCTGCCAGAGTGACTGGGGGCAACTGGTTCTAAAGACACGACATTCAAATCATTACACAACACATGTTTAATGAGTTTACCTGCCGACGGTAAACACTGGGTGTGTCGTTGGTGTGTCTCCAGCTTTAGTGCGGCTGGCCATCGCAGCTGAACTGTTCTCTGCTTTAAATGGACTGATTTGTCTTTGACTTCCAAACTCCTCAGGAGCAAGGCACTAGTGACCTCCCTCTTATCCTCAGATGCCCTGCAGCTCAGTCTCCATCACTGTATCTGCTGAACTCAGCCAAGTCAACGAACCATGTCAAAGGTTTTAGGACTCAAAGATCCTGATGCCATTGTTGCAAAAGTCCTACCGGAACTTTTTTCTTTCATGTCCACATTTATGTTGTGTATATAACTGTTGACTGTAACAAGAATGCAATAAGGCTGCATGTACTCAAAAACAAACTTACCAGGAACTTGCGCTTCTGTTTCCAGCTGGATCCCTGGGCGTTGGTGTGCCGGTGGGCTTCGGTCGCCATCCT
>OOFC01033072.1:0-38225 GCA_900323345.1 Pseudochromis fuscus | reverse complement strand
ACCTGCAGCGTCTTCACCATTTCCTCCCTCTTCCTCTTCTCTCGGTTCTCCTCGATCAGTCGTCGCTTGGCTACGCGCTTGCTATCGTCCAACACCACTAATAGGAGGGACAGGAGGGGAGGGTGGGGAGAATGTTTGGGTGAGTTTATCCAATGAGGCAACACAGGAGGGGACAGAGAGATTTCCTTTATAGATGTGGGAGCACCAGAGTTATTACAACAAATCCTGTGAATCATCAAAGTCAGTGGATGAAAACTGACAGTGTACTTTATTTGTCTGACAACCTCCGCCATGTTCATCTACACCTGAGGTTGACTTCTTTTTAAAGTAACAACTGTTGAACAAATTTGTTATTAAACCCCACTTACACAGTTCTTAAGAGGATTTTGATATTCACCAATGGTTTCTTATTGATAGCAAACACCCAGTAGTACTCTTATGCATGTTTATGCGGTGACAAGCCTGCACAAAATATCTATTTATTGCATTTTTTTCTAACATTATTTTGTATAATATACATATTATAAGATGTAAACATGATTGACAGTAAATGTGTTTTTTTTGTTATTTATATTATTTTTAACGATTACTTTACAAAGCATTTTGAAAGGCTCCACTAGGATGTGTGTCCTGACCCACACCTGGGAGCAACAACAGACCTGCTGTGATTGCAGCTGTGCCTGTTGAAGTGATTGTTTTATTTTCTCCGGATTATCCAGAACTGATCTGAGATCAGATGTGGGTCAGTTCATTCTGAGACAGGAGATGAAGCCACTGACACAGGGTGTAGGTCTGAGTCCAGACGCTCCACTGACACATCACCTGAGAGTTGTTGCTGCCCAAATAATAACTTTGATGTTCTGGTTCAGCTCAGAAAACTCAGGTTTGTCCACCTCCAGGAGTTTTTTCTTTTTTTAAAAAAGGCCTCAAATCAGAGATAAAACCTTTTTTTTCTACTTCATTATTTGTGCACTCTCTTCCAGATACAGCACATATGATCAAAATATCCAGAGGACAGGAAACCATTTCCTTTATCCACAGGAATACATGTAGGGCTAAATTAAAATCATCCCCAACACCAAGTGGGATGATGCTGATGATGATGCTGACAGTATGCTGTTTGTCTTATGACTAGTTAAGACCTGGCAGTGCAAAAAAAAGTCTGCACAGGTTGTATTGTTCCTTTAAAATCAGCCCCCTGTGGTGAGTTTTTAAGCAGGAATACATGTAAACAAGACCAAAAGTCTACAGTGCACAGTGGTGCTTTGATCTAAATGCTAATGTCAGCATGCTAACATGCTCACAATGATAATATGGTTTTTCTCATTAATTAACTCGACTGCGACGGCTTGCTACAGTTTCATAATGTACCTAAAATATTTTCACGCTTACATAAAAGACCTCCTCAACCTGGCATATGTGCACACGATCCCACATGTGTACTAGGAACACTGAGGCATTTTAAGGACTCAGCATCATTTGAGGGAACATTAGCTAGCATCACAGTATTTTATCAATGTCTGTGTAAGAGAACAAATGGATGATGTGACTGAAGTTATCACAGATAAGTGATGCTTATACCAGATAAGGATAATGTCAGCGAACAACAGTAGCTATCAGTGTCCTCACTTATGCCGACACAAACATCAGGAAACATAAAGCATGAGACTGATTGTGTCATTAGTTTTGAAGGTATCTGGGCGTAAACCAAAGTACTAGTATCGTCCAAAGTAGTAGTGGTAAGAAACTACATTTCATGGCAGTCCACCAACTAGTTGCCGAGACATTAACTCTTTTGGTGGAAAAGTCAGCTGAATGTATCTTCATGAATTTCACAGCGATCCATCAAATGTTGTCGAGTTACTTCAGTCTGGGGCAGGATGACTAACCTGGCACCCACACTGCAAGGTAAAAGTTTTTTCTGCTATGATTTCACAGCTTTCACCTCACAGATCTCCATGTAAATACTAAGAATGATCCGATCCAGGCCAAAACGACTGGATCGGGTATCAGATTTTTCTGTTAGGACCTGTCTGATCGGATCCATATTCCCAAACTATCTTGTATATCCTCAACTTCACTTTGCACGACATGCCGCAAACACAGGTGAGCTGCTGCCGTGGCTGCCATGTGCCGTGTGTTTTCTTCACATGACCAGAGCGAAGAGAAAAGCTGCAGAGCTGCATCATGTCTGATGTTTGGAAAAACTTTACGCTCATGGAGCAGAGAAGTAAACGCTGAGCGGAGCGTTTGCTAAACGAGTGTCTCAAGGGGTGGACGCAGAAACAGAAATTTCAACACATGAAACTTAATTAAACATCTGCTGAAGCATCACATAAAGAACTGAGGTAGTGTGTTTTACACTATATGGTACCTACAAGACTCGGTTTGCCTTGGTTGTGTTTCCAGTACAGAGGAGAATCCCTCCTCCGTGTAGCTGGTGGTCAGACGAAGTAGAAAGTTGATGAAGTAATCTTCATAATTCTACTGTGGCGTCACAGAAGCAGGTTGAAGATTGTTTCAGGCCAGAAATTAGTTGGATTAACTTCAAATATGTTTTTAATTTATTAAATTAGAGCCTGGTCAAAACCTTGCTCTGATGTTTTCAGAGATATGAGCTCTCACTACAAACTCCATCAGCTGCTCCACCGACCGGGCGCTCAGAGCTCACTTTTTTTTCAGCCAATATTTAAAAACGTGTTTTAAATATAATTTTGCACTAAAACGCTGCAATTGTAGATTAAACCGATCTATTTAGTGCTTTTTCCCACATTGCAGAAAGTTGTAATTATGACTATGACCGTGCAGACTGTGTCGGCTTGTGGGCACAAATGTTTCTGTGCTGCACAGTGATGATGCAATGACGCAGTGACGAGTCCGACCAGTAAGATTTTAGTACTTGTTAGGACCTGGGCGGGTCCTTTTCTGGAACCGCAGGAGAGGAGGTAGTAAAAACTCGTACAGGCATAGATGTAATTATTATGTCTATGGTACCAAGTTCCAGGTACTTTTTGCAAATGGAAAAGCGCTACAACCGGAGTCGAGTCGATACTGTGAAGTGGAAAAGTACCAAGTTTTAACATATATGATTCTAATGGAGATGATATTATTTTATGTTAATTCCTAAAATTATTCATGTTATTGAAGTATAATATGACTTTTCTATTTATACACTGGAATTATTTAAATATTTGCACCAAGTTGCACTTTTGTTTACCAATACTGTAAAAATAAAACCACAGCAGTTACGCATAACTTAAGTTGTTGTCACATATTTTCAATCTTTCTATAGGGGAGCAGAATAGTTGTTAATGTGAACGTGGTGTTTTTAGATGTCAGTATTAAGCAACTTACATCCAGAAACATATTATTAACAACTTTAAGAGTGACAAAAAGAAGGTATTGGATCGGTATCGGACGATCCTCGCTGCTGCAGTATCAGTATCGGTATGTGAAAAGTGATATCGAGCCATCCCTAGCAAATACTCATTGTGATATGACTTTATGAGATCCGAATAACTCACAGTCCATGGCCATGCCCACAGAGATGCACTTCTTAAAGCGGCACAGCTGGCACTGGTTGCGCGTGATCTTGTCGATGATGCAACAGCCTTCATATTTACAGGAGTAGGATGGATGGAGGTTCTTCTGGATGGTCCTGCGGAAGAAACCCTAAAGAAAACAAAGGAAAACAAGTTAGAAAAGTTAGAAAATAAATAAATAAAAACATAGAAGAGCATTCATCAGCCAAGAAATATGCAACTCCGTAACTTCCAAATTAAATCCACCAGTTAAATGGTCTTGTGCTCTCATTAGCATGAAACAAGCGCATTAAATTGGCCATATCACATGGGGAGCTGGTGATTAAATGGCTGCATGCCAAGAATGGCTAAGTAATAAAAAGATGGCACAACAGAACAACTTATAATTTCACAGAAGGCAGCTGATAAAGAGTTTAATTGGAACCACACAGCTGGTTCACAAAGACCTGATTATAAACAGAAAAGCATTGAGGTGAAAATTAAGAAATTTGGTTCTGCTATTTCATTTATTTCACCCTTACATTGTCCTTAAGAAAACCCAATCCATCCATCCTCACAAAAACAAACACCTTCACTTGTTGTAATGTACGAACAAAGAAGCTCTTCTTCACAGCACTGCAGGTTTTCGGTGTGCCTCATTTCCGAGTTAAGTCTGGTCGGGCGGTACGAGAATAGCTGAGGCCATTTTTAGAGGGTGAGGACAGGCTGCTCTACGGGAGGCCAGTCATTGGATAATAGATCTCTTCTCAGCGCCTTTGCACCTGCTATCAAGGAGTCTCCTGCCAAATCACTCATGCCCTTATGTAGCTTTATCCCATCTTTGCTTGATTTTCGAGCACTCACAGTTCACTAGTTTTAGTTTTGGATTCAAGTCTTCAGATGCGTTGTATACTAAATTCTTTACGACTGCTCAAAGCTAAAATATCATACACTAAGCTGGTAACTCCTCTAACTTTGTTCCAGAATGTGAATAGTGTCCTCAAATATTGACCGGTGCCTTTATTTACCTCAATTGTAGAGGATGACAGACAAAGAGTGTACACAGAAATGTACACGACTGTTCAAAAGTTTGGGGTCACACTATCAAACCAGTGGTTTTCCAATGACAACAATGACCATGTACAGACTGAGGGATCTACCAGCTTGTTCTACATGCTTTACTCTGATTACATATGTTTCAGACATGACGGGAAACACTTGAGTGTCTCCCACTGTCAGACACAGGAGAGGCAGAGATATGGTTGGGGACGTTTTGCTGGTTCAGAGACATTTACTCAGTATAACTTGATGTGGTTGCTGTTTGTGTTCAGTTGTAGTTTACATATGTTTGTGATACTTGTTTTGGTAAAATTGGTCAAATTGTTTTTTGTAGGGTGGCCCCAAACTTTTGAACAGTAGTGTATGTTTTTGATCTACTGCACCAACAAATATCTTATTTCCACCAAATAGTTTCACATTGTAGAAATTATCATCTTAAATGTGTCTATATTTTCAACAAAAATCCATTAAGATGTGACACAATTATAAACTGAAAATATTCAACCATTAGAAGAAATAAAGATTTTACGATGTATATATTTTTTGGACATGATCGCTTTTATATACTCTTTTATGTACCCTAAAAAAAGAGGCAAAAACATTCTTGGCAAATGTAAAAATATATCTGATTAGCAATGTGTACCCGAATGAGATGATCTGGATCAGTTCAAAAACGGGCAGAATAATAACTCATCAATCAAACCACAATCTGAGGTGATGACATGAAGAAATAACAGGTAACACTTTAAGTCAGCTGCCTTTACTTACAAAAACAAAGCCGGATGCTACATGCATTTTGAAACAGTCCAGAAAATGTGCTATTTTGGCTGCATGGCAATAAACTACCTGTTTATTTTGAATATCATGTATAAAAAGTTTGCTGGGGAGGATTTCTTAAACCTCAAGGTAAGTTTGATGGAGCCACTGAACTTTTCTTCAGATTGAGGAAATTCCTCTTCCTCTTTCTTTTGGGGACCTCTACATTGTCACATGGTTCAGGTGGATGCCTGAACACAAACAACCTTCCTCCAGTGGCAGGGCTGTCCAGTGCACTGCAGGCAGAGGCTGAGGTCGTGCATTCCTCCTTCGCTGTGTTCACGCCTCTGTCTTTTTCACCATTACTCTGCTGCTGTGCTTTGGTAAAACTGTCCTGCTTTCCTTTCTCTTTAGCCAGCAGCGGAGCAGCATCTCCTGGAAGCAGAAGACGGGATCTGGGGAGCAGTTTTTCCATCAGACTTTGCCTCCTTTCCTGGAGTCTGTGAGATTGGGAGGACAAAGGAGCTTTTGTTAGCAGGACTGGAGTGTTAGTGCTTACCTCATGTGTGTGGTCACTGCAGCCAAGCCATGAAACCTCTGAGGCCAGATTTCACTTCAATTGGGGATTTGTCGATGATGCTAGTGACCTCTGAAGTACAAATTAGTCCTGGTGGTAGTGTAACATCGAGCCTGTAAGTGGCAGCTGGTAGAAAAACAGACGTGTGTTGAACTCACCTCTCTCTTTCCACGGCGCAGCTCGGCATATTTAACATATTTTTCTGCACCACATCTTCCCGCAGCCTCACAGGAAGGACTCTATTCACCTCCAAGGAACACCTGGTCACAGAGTCATCAACTTATTATGAAGCCAAACACTCTCTGCACACAACCATTGGCTTTGATTAAAACATGTTGGATCATGCCCGGCTATTGATACGCTGTAGTAACTCATCAGTTTAGAGGGAGAGATTTGTAATCTTTTTCATTAGTCACAGAGATTAAATATTTAATCTCTTCCTGGGTAAAGTCCAGAATGTTAGGCTGGTCAAATTAATTTAGAAATCCAGATACAAGGAGAATTAATGTTTCAGATGGTTATTCATAGGTTATTTCATGATCATGTTGGATGGCCAGACAATCTTTCTTTTAACATCATCTGGTTGATGTGACAGAACTGGATTTTTATAAAGCATATCAAAGGATTACAGTCATCACAAAAACTAAATGTACACTTTGTAAACCTCACAGATCACCATGTTTGGTGTCAGGTGTCACCTGACTGCACTAGTGCTGTTTGATGAGCTCCATACAAAGCAGATATAGGTACCATCTGTTTACAGTCTATGGGACGACAGCAGCAGCCAGGAAGGTGATCACATAGAAGGAAACAATACAAAGGAATAAAACTTTAAAAGTGGATCGTTTTGAGACAACTCAAATTTGAAGTTCTACATTTGGGTGGCTGTGGCTCAGGTGGTAGAGTGGGTCGCCTGTGACTCGTAAGGTCGTGGGTTCAATCCTTAAATCCTCCTGTCCACATGTCGAAGTGTCCTTGGGCAAGACACTGAACCCCAAGTTGCTCCCAATGGTGCATGTCAGCTCTGTAGCCATTGGTGTGTGAATGGGTGAATGAGTTGCCTTGTAAAGTGCTTTGGGACCTAGCTAAGGTCATGAAAGCGCTATATAAATGTACTCCATTTACATTTATATCAAAGGATGCTAACGAGACAAGGTCAACAGAAAGTAAGAAATCTCTGTCAGATCTTTAGATGGGAGTTCATTGACTTTCTGTATGAGAAAGTGATCATATTGTAGTTAATCTGATATTTATGGGTCTAATGTTTAGGGTAAATATCCTCTTTGCTTTTTGTTTCCATGTTTCTAACCATCTAGTTAAAATTAGAAGCTAAATCACCACAATCACTTCATTGACGAATAACATTTTCCCAAATTTGGCTGTTTGAGCAGGGACGGAAAAATGTTCATTTCCTGTCTGGTTCAGCTTTCTGTGACATGTCATCATACATGTGCTGACTACATTTCATCATGTTTCAGCCGATTTTAAATAAAGTGACACGATCATAGGTTCATAAAGTAACAACAGCCCAGCCAAATAAAACTATGGTGATGTTAAACAGTGACATCATGCACTGTCTCAACCTCCTGCTCACTACTTACATATTAAACTCTACTTTTCTTGTAAGTTACTTGAATAAGACCTAAAACTGTGGTTAAGAAAAGGGTGAGTTTGCAAACTGCAAACAAAAAGCAGAAAAAGAAAACACATGTTTTGCTTATTGTTCCAAACTGAGCTTTTTCATTCCCTTGTCCTTTAGCCAGACAGCTCAGATCCAAAGTGGCCTCATGCATGAGACATTATTCATCAGCAAAGTAATCCAAACTCAGCAGGGGCCAGACACAAGTGCTCCAGTGTATCAGGAAGAGAGGGAAATGAAATGATGAGTAAAATAATTTATCTCTCCATCTTGGATCAGGGAGAAGGACCCTTGTGGAGCTGCGTACAAACTGTATTTGTTATTCAAATGTAAGACAATGCTTGGGGATGGATGTATTTCAGCCAGCTGCTATGGAAACACTGATTCTATTTAATCAGTGACTTCACTTAGAAAACTACTTTTTTATTTTTTTTTAACCACAGAACTGAAATGCTGAGACCCTGGCTGTGCACATGAAGGGAAAAAGATTTTCACTGTATTCAAAAACAGGGAGAAAAGAAAATACGGCAAACTTGGAGGCTAGTGTCTGACAATCCTATGTGTTCGTTTATTTTATGTGCATTAGTTCGTAACCAAACTGAAAAATCAGGTTTTGTATTACGACGACTAGTATGATTAAATTACCTAATCAGACAATCAAACAAAGAATAAGTAATCTGCACCATTTTCAGAGAGAGGAGAGCCAGACTGCACAGCTGTCCAAAATGAAAGGGTTTGTTGACGTACAAGTTAAATTGCAACAATGACCAAGCCAGAAACAAAGTCCTGCTACCATTATCACAGGTAATGGGCTGCAAAGTGTAGCACGGTGAGAGCTGGGAGTTGGCATGTAGATCAGAGCAAGCAAAGAATCGTGAGACGTTCTCCACCAAGAACACGTGCTGCAGTTTGCCAAATCTGTGTTTGAAACAATTTAATTGTCCCAAGTGAGGCTATTTCTCTTACCTCTTTCCAGGAACAGATTATAGCTTTGACATGCATGCATAATATAGAAATATGCACAAACTGGAACATATATTTACTGTTGTTACACTAGAGAAATAGTCATCTCTTGTAACTCTAACACATTCACCTAATGTGACCCAACACTGTATGAGTATGATGTCTGAAACTCTAGACTTCAACACAAATGTTTGCCAGTAATAAAATCCTTACCCTGAGTGCTCCTGCTCTGCAGAGGCTGAAACAGAGTGCTGTTTGGGGCACAGGGCGTCAGTGATTGAGAGGAGCTCACTTTCAGGCAGAGTTGGGAGGAGGAGACGCAGCGTCTCCAGGAGAACCTCAGCAGACACCTGACTGTGCTTCACCAGCTGAGACGCAAACTCCAGATCCTGAAAGGAAGACCAGCACAGACTCTCTATATTACCTGGCATGCACACATAAGCGTTGTTTGTATTCCCAAAATTACAAAAAAAAATAAAAGCCCTTTTGAATATTGTCAGACCTGGTCACAGTTTGCATAAAGTCTCTTGAGCTCCATTTGTTCTTTTAAATCCTCCATGGCTTGATTGTTGGCAGTCATTATTTGAAACCTGAAAAACAGTGTAAAAGTTTAATGGAGTGTGTAAACCCCAAAAACTCTTCATCACTCCTCAGTTAACAGGGAGGAGACAGCTCACCTCTCAGCCATCAGTGTGATGACCTGCTCACACTTGTAAAGTGCCTCCTGGAGGATGGATGTCATCCTGCAATCCGGCTGCAGCTGAAACACATTTTCGTCCTCGCCGTCTTCCTCTCCCTGATCGGAGTCCTCTTGGCATGTTTTTCTTGACATTTGCAGGCCATCCAACTCTGTCCTCTCTTTCTGAAGCTGTTGCTCCGCTTCCTCCAGACCCTGTGGCAAGAGTCAAATTAACCTTCTAAAAAAAAGCTGAGTGAAAAAGTAAATGTCTCTGAGGAAACAAGAAACTTGAGGCTTAAAGGAAAAGTTTTAATGACATGTCATTTTGACATGTTAACAAGTTTTTTTCAACCTCCCCAAGGGTGAGATGACCAATGATTAATTTTCAATCATTACTGCCTCCATGGAAGTTATGTTTATGCCCGTGAGAGAGCATTACCCAAAGAACAAGTGATTACATTTTGGCTAAGATCAGAGGATGGGATGAGGTCTTCAAAAAAAAAAATCCTAGAAAATTCCTATCTTACCTAACCTTTGTTTTAACAAAGACAGTGATGATAAAAAACTGAGAGGAAGCAGTAAAACACCACTGCTGCATGTATGAGTTGCAGAGGAAGAAGAAGGAAGTGGTAGGTGGAAACTATAGACTATAGATAGAAATGGATGAAGTACTGGGGCTAAAGTCAATAAGTTGTCTCATGAGTGACCTGGTAGTTCATTTAAAATTCATTTTATCATTAAGTACATATTAGGCTTCAAAAAGAGGAAGATTTAGGGACGTGGTCAGTTTGATCCACAGGTGAGACCAGCGTTGAATATCAAACTCCTCCCTTCAAAATGTGAGTTCACAAACCAAAGAGTCACATTAGCTTCATCCATTCTGCTCACAGTCTATGACCCAAACTGGAAATAGTGAAATGTTTAGGCTCTTTGGATATAATTCAGAACTTTTTCCACATCTTAATGGATTTTGTTGAAAACCTGCACACAAGCAGGATGATGATGTCTTCAATCTGAGACAGTTTGGTGGAGAGCAGACATGGATTATGCCTCGGGGGAGGGTTGTGCTCTGAGTTCTTCCTCATGTTTCCTGACCACCCCATGCCTTTACATTATTGTGATGAGCAGCCCTCCAACCATGCAATCCTACAACACGGGGATAAAACCAAGGTTTAAGTCAATCGCTTATTACCAAGCAGTGGCTCTGTATAGTCTGAGCCATGTCCTGTCTCTCCAGGTTTTTCCTCTCTCTGAGCTGTTGAATGAGGAGGCTGTGCAGGGTGAGCATGGCTCTGGACGTCTCCAAAACTTTGCTGCACCTCTCGGCCTTCTGGTAGTGGATGGTGGACATCTGCATGGCGAGGCCATCTGCGTGAGAGTGTAGATCACTGTCTCTCTCCCTTTGCATCTCTTCCAACACCTGAAACAATTAGAATATACGCATCCCAGGGATATTGTATGAATTCATAAAGACCATGTGTATTATTCTTGACAGGAAACTTGAACAGAGACTTTCATTTACTACAAGGATTATGGTTTCTACTCTCCTTTGATCAATCACTAAATACAATGAAAAATCATACAAGTAAATCAATACGAAATCATCCTGACCTTTTTCATCACACCGCCCTCCATCTCCTTCTCCTTCTCGAACAGATGAATCCTGTCCTCGAGCCGTTTCTGGAACAGCAGCAGGTCAGACGTGTCTGTTTTCTGTCTGGCCTCACTGGTTTTCCCCTTGGATTGTGTAGTCGTCTGCAAAAACCCACAGTATCCACAAGGCGGTTGGGAAAGGACTCCAAGCATACTGTTATGATGTGATTAGAAATGAAACCACTCTGCAGAGCCCTTTATTATTTCTGAATAACAATGTGCACTCATCCAGCAGCCACACAATTGAGGCTGATAGCAGTGTGGTTTGCACTGGAGGTCACTGTTCTCCATTTCTCATTCATTTGAGAAAACATTAAAACCATCATTATCTCATGCAGTAGTTCAATGCACAGAGATTCCTTTATTTGATTTACCTTATGAACTTAGAGTAAAGAGATTCAATACCAAATTTATTCACATAATCAGTTAATTATATCAAGTTAAGATCCGAAGAAAATAGGCAGAGGGATTTCTCACTAAAAATCCAATGAACACAGTAATTATTAATTACCAGACAAAAATGTGTGAATGCCTGGGGATCCTGATGGGAGTTCAAATCAACATTTAAAAAGCTCTTGTAATACCATGTGTGGTTTGTTTGACGCCTTCTAAAAAAAAGTTATCTTTGAATATATTCGTATTTTGTTCAATTCAACAACTGCAGTGAAAAGAAGCTTCATTTTCTTTGTTATATTGATTTGGCTATGAGCCCTTTTTGCTTTAATCTTACAATCAGTGGTGAGGGCAAGAACACAATGAAACAGATGACACAATGTTTTTGGGTTTTTTAAAATAATAATAACAGTCACTAGAGCAGGGGTGTCAAACTCGTGCCATGGAGGGCCGAGACACTGCAGGTTTTCTTTCCAGACAGTCACTAAAGCATGTGATTTTAATGATCACCACCTCCTTCAATTTGAGGGAAGGAGGTCATCAATGAGATCAGCTGCTGGAGAGGTGGTTGGAAAGAAAACCTGCAGGGTCTCGGCCCTCCATGGCACAAGTTTGACACCCCTGCACTAGAGTGTGTGGTCCTACATTGTCTAGCCCAGTGGTTGTGAACCCTGGTCCTCGGGGAACAGTAACCTGCATGTTTTAGATGTTTCCCTCTTCCAACACACCTGATTCTAATGATCAGGATCATTACCAGGCTTCTGCAGAGCTTGATGATGAGCAGGTCATTTGATTCAGGTGTGTTGGAAGAGGGAAACATCTAAAACATGCAGGTTAGTGTTCCCCAAGGACCAGGGTTGGGAACCACTGGTCTAGAAACATATACATTGAATTATATAATGCGTGATCACCATGTGTTTCTCGCTGTCTTTCCTCCAAGCTGCCAGGGCGGTGTGGAGTTTGGCTCTGGAGACGGCGTGGGGCAGAACGAGACAGCGGTCTATCACAGACAGACACTTCTGAAACTCCAGTTTCATCCTCAGCCTGTCGTCCTCAGACAGAGCCAGCTGGGACAAACACAGACACCTACAACCAACAGGGAAGAAGAACAATGACAGATAAATACACCTGGATTCCACCATGACACTTTACATGACTGTGCCAGGACAGTTTTTTCACTTTTAGCCTAAGACTGCTGAATGCAATCACAACCAAAATGACTGTTGTTTCTTGATGTTGACATTTTTAAATTCACAAAAGTTTTAGGTGACAGTCAGTTTTTTGCAAACTTTGCAACTCAGCTTTGCTGGACGACTTCCCACCATCTGAACATGTGGAAAACCAAGTCTGACATTATTCTGAAAAGTGCTTATTTTTAAAAAGCCCCAAATATTATTTTTTATCTTCATTTTCTATTTTCCACTTCCAACAAATCAATGACTGATGGGAACACAAACACAGACTTTCCTGTATTTGAATCCACTGAAATGAGATGACTGATGTTATTATATATGGCTGACCTGAAGAACTCTCTGCAGTGCGCCCGGAGCTCCTTCTGCTCCTGCAGTTCTTTCTCCATGTCTTCCTGCAGAGCCGCCCTGGTGCAGCTGAGGGTGTGTAAGGCGGCCTTGCCCTCCTGGTGCAGCCTTTCCTGGCCTTGCAGGAGAGCCCCTGCTCCTTGCCCCGGGACCTGGCCTGTTCCTACCTCTGGTTCCACCTGCAGCTGGGAGCGTTGTGGTCCTGGAGGCAAGAGTGCCAACACAGCCTGGGCTGCAGAGGGCTGGATGGCTTTGACGTCTGCTATGGCACCTTGGATCACACGCATGGTCACCTAAAGTGCACACACAAACAGCTTAACTCATTTACAACAGTCAAGCCTGATTGTGCATTTTAGGGCTGAACGATTTGGGAAAATAATCTAATTGTGATTTTTTTTTTCTCCAATATTGCAATTGCAATTTAATATGCAACTTTTTCAAATTATATATTTCTCTTTTGTTTCCCCAACAAAACATGATTTTTTTTTATTATGGCCAACACAATATTAGATACATTTAGTACAACATGTTTTTTCCTATAGGCTCTGTGTCTTCGTTAGAATTAAAAGCTGTTACCATAAGATGCCAGAATTGAAATAAATAACATTTTCATTTAACTGCTCATTACAGAAACATAAGAACAACAAATTTTTGGCTTTGTCTCTGATTTAACTTACAAAGTCACGGAAAGAAAAAAAAAGGTGCTGTTTAATAGCATGCACTTCTTTAACATTCTGCAAAATAAAGCTCATTTTAAGTAACATCTATCTTACTGCTCCCTAGTTAGTAACATTTCACACAAACTGAACCTAAATTTGCCTATAATACTTTAGAGATGAGATAAAATAAGACCTTATTAATGCCACGCCAGATAATTTCTTTAATAACAGAAACTGGATTATAGAATTAACCATTGTAATGTTTCCACCTGGTTTTAAACCGGGGACCTTTCACGTGTGAGGTGAACATGATAACCACTACATTATGGAGACAGTGATTAATTTCTATGTGTCATTTAGCACCAGGCTCACACAAAGTGACACTTTCAAACATTTTGGGCAATAATGCCTGGTGTGGCACATTGGTCCTCAGTATTTTAGCCATGCAACTGTACATACAACTAAATGGCTTTCTGGTGTTTTTCTTGTAAGTGCTGGAAGAGGTTTGTAGTGTTGCCCTGTGAAGTAGCAACAGTAACATGACATGTCCTGTGCAACACCTGAAGCTGCAGCATCTTCCTTTTTAAACTGAAATAATTACACAACACTGATGTGCTGTTCCTCTTCTAGAGTAAAGTATCAGTTGAGTCAGTTTCTGACTGTTCTGTCGAGTCAGAGGCCATCGCAACAGGTGAAGATGCAGCATGAAAAGTTGATGCAGGTGAGTGGTTCTCTCTTCTTTCTTTTAAAATCGCACAAGTTGTAATTTTTGGTGTTTTATCATATCGCGATATTATTGCAAAAGCAATAAATTGTTCAGCTCTAGTGTATTTGTGTGTGTATTTTCACATATCAGGTCATGAACGATATGTACTGTTAGAGCGCCACCTTGCGGATATCTGCGGCAGCCTCCTCATCCAGGTTGTTGATAAGCTCTGCTAACTCCAAGCTGTGAGCTGTCAGTAAGTTCTGCCAACAGTGCAGGTGCTGAGCAACCTCGATCTTTTCCTCCAGACCCTTCGACATACCCGACAAATCCTTTTGTCTCTGTTTGTGGACTCTCACCTGGTGAAGGGCAGAAAGCAGGGCAGAACAATCACAGTGTTAACTCAGGAATTAACAACACTACAGGTAATCGATCAATATCAATCCACAATGGATACACTTGTTGATTGTACACGCATGTTCTCCCCACCATGTCAGAGATTAGCTCCCTCCTCTTCTTAATCAGCCCACAGCGCATGGCTCTCCTCTCCTGGCTCAGTGCCTCATCCAGTCTCTGCCTCACCAACACCAGCTCCTTCTGGGCGTCCTCCTGCAGCTGGTCTATCTGTTCTGCAGGCACACTGCTCCCTCTGGTGGAAACAACGACACAAAACCTTAAAAACACACAACTCTAATACAGAAGACTTCACCATTGAATTCATCACAGGTTTTTAAATTTGTTTCAGTCTTACACCCTCTGTCCAGTCCATATGGGCTTACAAAAATCATCATATTTAGTTCTACAAAATGAAGCAGTACGTCTCAGAATTCAACTTACAAACAGAAATGTCCTGTTATACTGGATACATCCTCTGTCTCAGAATCTTGACAAACTAAAACTCTTTACTTTCTTAAATTCTTATATAACTCAACATGTCAGTGCTAGACAACAAGAACAGATCAGGATTCTTCAATGGCTTCTCTTCAAATAAATATTTCATTATGTTGCTGTTCAAAGGAAACTAAAACACAAAATGAAATTCATTTTCATCAAAAAAAATTTTTTTTTACAAACATTGGTTTTCAGAGATGCCTTTGTATCTGTCTACATCAGCTGCCAGTGGTAAAGTACAAGTTTTTTTTTTTTGTTTTTTTTTTTTAAATACAGAGCATGAGAGATCAAAAACCTATTTTTTTAGGAAAGCATTCTGCTAAATGTCTCTATAGGTACTCCTCCTGATTTAATCTTTTAATTGTATCGTATGATTTTTCTGCTTTGTAACAGTTTGAGATTGCTGAAATATAAAGTGCATT
The DNA here is from genome assembly GCA_900323345.1 of Pseudochromis fuscus. NCBI lineage: Eukaryota > Metazoa > Chordata > Actinopteri > Pseudochromidae > Pseudochromis > Pseudochromis fuscus. Next base: position 22,769 of record OOFC01033072.1, on the reverse strand, counting down.
ACAAATAAAACGTATTATTATTATTATTATGCTTAATTGAATATCATTTCAAAGCTCTAACTTCCATTGTTTCTCATGATTCTTAAATAACTTCTGTTTGGCTGTATCTTGTAACTTTTTAAATTTATTTCTGTATATTAAACTTTAAAAACTGAGAGATGTGTCAGAAAAATATTTTATTCTCTTTGTCAAAAAAACAAGTATTCTATTGTGAAGTTTGAACAGTTACTGTGACTCGCTGAACTTAAAAAAAACAAAACAAAAACACTGCACACAGATAACAGTCCGAAATTACCAAATATATAATTCATATTATAGATAACCCTAACAGTTTGTTTGTTTTCATGGGGAGGCCATTACAAAGCAGAGTATACTTAATAAGCACCAACCAACCTGATGAGAGCGAACCAGCTGTCCAAGTTGCCGGAGGTGGTGGAGAAGGTGTCGGAGATGAGGCTGTTGAGGCTGTGAAGGCTGTGCACCAGGAACTTCCTCTGCGCACTGCGTTCAGCCAGCACATAGCGCTGATTGGCAAGAACAACATCGAGCACTTCCTCGAGCTGATCCTGGAAGAGAAAGTCAGTTACATCATTAGTTATTCCCTGCTATCTTTTTTTGTTCAATGACACAAGCTGAAGTTTTCAACCTCTAATGATTAGTAAACAAAACCAAAAACACCTTAAAATAAACATAATTAGGTCTAATTGTGAGAATCAAATGGTCGATTCTAACTTTAAGATTCTACTTTGAAAAGCTCGGATTGCTCACCTGACATGTAAAGTAATCATGCTGCAGACTCTTGGCTGTGCTCTTCTCCAGCTCCCCCATCCTGGTGGCTTCCTCCAGTTCCTCTGAGAAGATCTTGTGCAGCTCGACTCGCCGCCACTCGACGATCTGTCTCTGGACTTTCGCTGAAGCTTCCTCGTGTCGGACCAACAAAATGCACTGAAGCCGACTCTGGCTCAGCTTGTGCATTTTCTCCAGGAGGACACTGCACTGAAGGAGCTCCTGGTAACGGTACAAAGTTTAGTGATTTTACAGGTAAAAACATATTATTAAAAGACATACTATTTATTATTACTACCTGTTGATCTGCATGTTGACACAGCAGCTCAGCCTGGGCCTTCTCAGCAGCCTCTCTGCAGTGCTCTGCTTCCATTTCTTCTCTAGTCTCCAGGTTACACTGACCAGCCAGGGCAGCCATGCGGGCTCCTCGCTCCTCCTTCAGGCGGCCCTCCATGCCCAGCAGCTGTCCATGGAGAACACTGAGCAGCCTCTGCTGGGCCTGGGCGCTGGCCTGGCCTCGTAATCGCAGGCATCCAAGCAGGGAGGACATCACGTCTTTGTAAATCTGAATCCGGGTGGCCTCCAGGTTATTGGTGGCATGCAGCAGTGTAGACATTTCAAGACTTAAGAAAAAAGAAAAAGCAGGATGGTTCAGGTATATCATAGAAATAAGATAATTTTATTTTAATTAACAAAAACCCAGGTGTCATTCATGTTTCTTCTTGCTCCAAAATGACCAACTTCACTGAAGTAAGAAAAACTCTCTCCTTCTCTTTAATGCAATTAAACATCAATTCATTTGCAATTGTTTATTTCTTGGTGCTGATTTTGATGGTGATTCCTTTCCAGTAAAAGAAGTGAACCCTTACTGGACTGGTCGACTCACTTTTCCAAAGCCTGGTACATGTTCTGAGGATCCTCCAGCACCATGATGTCCACCATCTTGTCTTCAAATGTCGCCTCATCTTTGACTGCCTCACTCAGATTGCAGTCTGCATACTCGGGGTCTGAATCACTTCTGTTTCTCTGAAGGAAAAAAAAACAACCAAAAAATCATAAAGTTAAAAAAAACTGTCATATACTACACACATTTTTGAGTGACAATGATCTTTTTTTTTATTATTTAAAGTTTTCAATAATCACTGTCAACACTTTTATAACACATAAGTAGATACAGTATATCAGGTGTGCATTAAAAAAACATTACATTTTATTTGGATTAAGTAGAATTGACTGTATGAAGAAATGGATGAAGCTACAGGAGCCCAAAAATGAAGCCAATGCAGAAGTGTAAAAGACAACTGACTTCAATTCAATAATTCTAATTTTCAATTTTGACATACTCAGTCAATACATTTTTCCCACAAATCATTCTGATTATTGTCGTTGACTATATTGTGAACGTGAGTCTCATAAACATTGGATAATGTCCTCGGGTTCAATGCTCAGACCCGCCTCTTCACTCCAAACGGGGCGAGTTTCAAATGTCAAACTCCTGGTTTCAAAATGTGAGTCCACAATCCAACAGGTGACATCACATTAGCTTCATCCATTCTAGTCTATGAACAAATCACATAAGATTTTTGAGTTTGTGATACCTTTTGCTGAAGAAGGCCCAGTCTAGTTCTGGGACCAATTAAGTTTGTGGCTAAAAAGCCCAGCGACAGAAGCACCAACGTGACAAAGAACCCAGCAACAAATCCAGCAAAGTGGACACCGTGGTTGGGATAAATCTGGAACAGCGGGCAGACATAAAATATTTCCCATTAAACAAGCTTTCTGAACATGATTAATTACTATCAAACATTAATTAACAACAAACATGTGATGCTTAAAGCTGTAGATGTGTTTCAAGTTAAGGAATTGTTAACCCACCCTGTCAGTGGAATTCACTCTCAGTGTTAGATTAGCTGTTAATGGGCCAAACATACTGACATCATTCTGTGGAGACAAGAAAACAATCACCATGGTAAGAGGGCAGGGCATGTTCTCATTATTCTGCAAATATAGCAATTTTGGTTAAACAAAGATGTCAATTAGGAGGATTGGATTTTGAGGTGAAACAAGCAAAAAAAAATACCTGTGAGGCATTAGAGAAAGTGAGAAAAGCTGGAAGGTCAAGAACTTCACTTTTGTGACTCCGTACATGTGCAGTATAATTGACAACAACTTGGGATCCAGCTAAAGAAGTAAAACAAATAACAAGTTGAAGACACACCATATATAAAATAATATATAGATATGTATAGAAAAACAAAATACCATATTTCAGGTAAAAACAATCTTTTAAAACTGATTCCCCCACATACCTAACAGTAAGTCGATGGCAAACGTCTGGTAGCCTCTTTCCACTACCCTGCCCTCCGTTTTTAGAGGTAGTATTCCTGAAATGGAGTCCCGGACCGCCACCTGAGACAGGTTGGTGCCACCCACAGGACCCAAGTTGTGAATCAGCAGGAAGAATGTCAGCTGAGGTGGATCCGTGTCAAGCTTCACCTGGTTGAGCAGGAAAGATAAGAATGGTCTTCAGCATGTTTATCTATAGACTGAGCGGTCAAGTAAAGTTGGTTGGAATTAACTGTGCCGAGATGAACTAGGTTGAAATTCTACTAATGATGACGATGACGTACCTGCGCACACTTATGAAACTTCACCCCAAATGCAGATGGAATTACCACACTCTGAACCTGCACAGACATTCAAAACAATGTGTCATCAGTTACTTCCTACTTGACGATCCTTCAGTTCTTACAGTTACATTTTAAGAAAGGTTTAGTAACAATGTTAAAACACCTGAGGCAGTGAGTGGCCCGGACTGTATCTGGTCAGAGTGCTTCTGCTGTTCCTGAGGTGCAGGACGTTTGACATGTAGGCAAATGATGAGTAAAAAGAGTGTCCCCATGGACCAGCAGGAGCTGAGGAAGAGAGGGGGCTCCCTCCCGAAAACAGTGTGGGTCCATTGAGTCCCGCTGTACCTGTCAGGTAAATACAGGGTGTTTAAAACACCATTAGGAAATGACTGTAACACAGGCTGGATAACTGACTATACCTTTAGGCATCCATACTGTGGTTCAGTACATTAAAAGAGAAAATAATACATTTTTATTGTTCACCTAGAAGGAGTATATGAAGATTGGCTAATGGTTCTAGAACAACAGGTTGTATATCATTTATTTTAAAAGCAAAACTACTAGAAAACTCATAACAAAATGTCTTATTATCAGTACATGTATAAAAAATGCAGATCCAAGAAGTTTTTCTATCGTTAAATATTTTGTGGGCGTTTGTACAAACATTATCTGTATTGATGTTTGTATGGCTGCCGTATAGATTTAAGAGAAAAGCACAAACCATGCATCCCGAGCAATGTCAGATCAGCTGATTCTCCACCTGGATCGTGTTGCATTGCATGGACCGTGGACTGACGAAAAAACAACTCCAGTATAACACATCAAACGTTTACTCAAAATTAAGCAAAATATTACATCATACAAAGGCATTCATAGCCAAAACAATATCCGCTGTATTGACAGGTTAATCAAAAATATTGCTTTCTTACGTTAGGTCAACAAATGAGATCATTACACTCCAAGAGTCACAATACAGCTCAGAGTTATAAGAAGTGACGTTTAGCTGTAATTATTATAATGAAGCTACTCACCTTATGTCTCCTTGACAGAGCAGCTGGTGTTATGTCCCATGATGTGTACACAGAGGTGCCGTTATAACAAGGCTGGGGTCCAACCCTATCCCCCAACACACCGGCTCCCAGCGTTACATCGTGACAGCAACAGAGGTGCAAAGAATGTGGAAACAAACACAAACCGTGGACAGTCAAGATAAATACCCATATCGTTACCCTCTCCACGATTAAGTGTACCCGAAGCATTCGTAACTTGGCGTGTTACCACCGAGGAGAGCCGCTAGCTAACTGGCTGCATTGTTTTTTCTGCATGGTAAAAATCAGCGAGGAAAACATGGTTTTCTTGAGAAACATCAGTTGTAAGTTACGACTTGTAACGACATTTTCGTCGGAAAGTAACACTTAAAGAGAAACTTTGTATACGACTTTAAATATTTACACAAGAACCATAATTTTCGTTGCTGCACAACTTCGGAAAAAACATTTCCAAAACTTTGGATGAGTAGGAAACTCCTCAAAGAGTCAAGTAAACAGAGCACAGTGCCTAGTCTCCGGCTGTGCCTTTCAGATTAAAAGAATGTAGGCGACCACGGTCGATGGTTTGGACAGCAGATGCTCTGGAAACATAAATAAAAAACTGGGAAACTATAGTCTTTATTTATATTCGTTGTCGGTTTTTGCACAAACGTCATTATTGACAGAAATTGCCTAATTTCTTTATACGAATTGTTAATCACGCTTTTACGTCGAAAACACATTCAGGTCGTTTCCTGGCTAGTAAGCTAGCTTCACTTAGCCCTCTTAAATCTCATTCCACCCATTGGGTAGAAATACGCAGTGTATCAGGGAAAAGTTTATTTTTTTACCTAATTAAGTAGTGGAAATTATGTGACTTGTAACGCATCCAAATATACATGTTTTTAAAGAAAAGGAAAACATTTTAAACCACAGAAGCTCGAGGAGATGCGTTGCAGTTAGGCTGTGGATGGATTCCTGGAGGGGCTGTTACAAAAATGCTAACAGTCATAGTTGCTGTGCAGTTTGAAATCACTGAGAAATGTCAGCGCAAGGAATTTTAGCGGAATGTAACACCGATGTTTTGGTGAGTTTTACCGAGTCGCTGCATGTTTACACAGGACTGCTGACTGTAGCTACAGTGTGCGGAGGACTGTCTGGGATATTAGCTGCTGCTCTGTTATACGTCTTCTGCCTGAAGCCTTTGTTGTTGACAAGACAAGTAAGCAAACGACACACAAGTTCCCTTTTTGTCTCTTTATCATGTACAATTTATATTTCATTGTTGGTTGCTTTGTATCCTATCAGGGTTACAATGCAAGGAGGCTGCTGGAACCTGATGATGGAGAACTGGACAACAACCACAGTGACTGTGTCAGTAACAGCAAGAAGGAGGCTCCGAGTGGCAACACTAATGACAAAGTATTACTCTGTCTTACACCCAAACACTTTATTTAAGTTACTGTAACATACCACAGGGGAAGGAGGTCGTTACATTTTAGTTTGGACTACTGTCATTAACTGGTAAAGGTAGAATAAGGTTAGCATAGATTTTGTACTTGTATTCAGGGTCACTACACTTCTAGATCTTTACTAAATAACTTCCCCCTAAGCTTTTTACTCTGATTACTGATTGACCAGGAGAAGAAGCAGCCACCCATGAACAGTGATGTGGCTGCCTTTGCATCCAGAGCCAAGGTGGTTTACCCCATCAACCAAAAATACAGAGTAAGTCGACCATTCTTATAGCATCAGCTTCTCATGTAACAGGGGCGTATTCCATATCTACTAAAGTGTTACATATTTTGAATAAGGTTTTATGATTTGTTTTTACTTTCTGTTAGGCACAGCTAATATTGTAATGGGTAATTTTTAGAAAAAATGTTAAGCAAAATCTACTCATAAAGCTGTTAAGTGTGAGTGGTTAAAGAATGGGAAACAGTAACTTGAATCAAATTAACTGCATTTGTGTTTAGCTTGCAGTTACATTAGTAATATTAAGCTGCAATCAGCTGGTATATGGTGATAGTTACATTACTTGTACAGTTAGTGAAAAAAGCTATTTTTATAGACTGTAGGTATTAGTTATGCATTTCAATGATAAAAATTAAATCATGCTGGGTTGGCCCTTATGTTTTTGTATGTGTGTTTTTTTACCATACCTGTCAGCCTTTAGCAGATGGAGCGTCCAACCCATCACTCCATGAGCACTCAAAGTTGCCAGCGATGCCTAATGAGGAGTCATCCTCCTCAATGGATGGAGAGACTCTGAGCCAGGAGCATGACAATGATGACAGCAGCCAGTTCATCTCCTCCTCTCTGGTTCCCAAGAGCCTACAGAACCAGAGTTTTAATAGGGTCTCTCAGTATCCCCACACACTGACACAGACAGGGTACAAACAGATTGTGCACTGTAAATGCTGAGCCTTAACCACACACCAAAATCTGTCAATAATTATGCACAGGCTGAAGATTTCTAGAAATGATAATCCTCATCTGTTATCTCTGCAGTTTTGAAAGTAGGATCAGCCTTTACTGTTTGGCTCTGCAGGATATACAGCATCATTGCTCTCAGCTTCAGGAAGAAAAATATGTGGTGAGCTTTTGCCATTTGTCTTATAACATGTAGATATAATGTATATTTTAAAACATGCCAAATGTAACTGTTTTTTTGTTTGTTATTTATTGCAAACTTTAGATTTTTCTACAAATGGTGAAACTAATATTCAGCTGTCGGTTTCCAAAAGACAAAAATGATGCTGACTTTGCCAAGAATATTCTTCAAGTGCAAGAAAAGGTGATCATAGGTCTATTACTAACACAATGAATTTTATTTATACATACATGCTTACACAATACACTCTATTGCAGTTCTCAATTTGCAATAAGTAGAAACACTGACTTGTAAGATTTTAATATATGTTATCATTTATCATTTAAGGAACTGAATGAGCTGAAGAAAGAGTTGCCAACAGGACAAACTGTCAGTGAAAAGACTGATGATGCTCCCTGTACACTGGAAGAGATTGAGAGAGCTCAGAAAGATCTCCTTGAACGTGGCCTTCAAACAGTAAAGAGAAAATAAATTACTGATCAGTTCTTTTAAATCTCTATTAGTTCACCTCTGTTTAAACTGACCAGGGAAACCGATATCTGTCTCTTCATAGTCCAGCAGTTTCAGCAAACAAGTCGAGGATTTGTGCCAGCTCCTAGTGAAGAACCCCAACATATTCTCAGCAGCTGAAGCACAGAGTGTAATTCTCTCTCTCATTCAGACGCTTCTGTTAGTAGAGAACCACCTGATGAAGGTACAGGAGGCTGACCTAAAGGTAAAAAAGCAGCACTCATTTTCAGTCATTTTATTTCTCATCACTTGTGTCATCGTTTGTGGTCCTGGATGGAATAATGATTGAGCACGTGGCTCTGAATGTGCTATTTTCCATTTGTTAGAGGATCCAGCAGAAGTTGCTGGGGTGGGAGGAGTTGACGGGGCTTCTTCAGTCCCAACCTGCCTTGCTGAGGCGGGAAGTGACTCTGAGACAGGGGCTGATAGCCACAACACTAGAACAGCTGACAAGTGATGACATCTTGAAATTTAGTCACATGGAAAAGATACTTACAGAGATTCAGGTCACTCTGTCTGAAGGCCTTCAACAGTGTGATGAGGGTAAGATGCACAAACTACACATGATGCCAGTTACCGTATTTTCCGGACTATAAGCCGCTACTTTTTTCTGACGCTTTGAACCCTGCGGCTTAAACACCGGTGTGGCTCAGTATCAGCATCATGAAGCTCGTTAGCTTTTTACAAGCTAGCAAGCAACCCATACATTCATCCTCGTCACATCAGACCCGGTCAGAGTGGACCACATGAAACTGTTCGAATAAATTCAATAGCGGCTTATAGACAGGTGTGCTCAATAGTCTGGGAAATACGGTATATTTGAAGAAAATTCTCTGTGCGGTATTATCAAAACAAAAATGGTGAGAATTTTATGGTAAGCATCTTCGGACTCATTGTAGATAAGGAAATGTAAGAGTCTTTTACTCAACTACTTTCTACTGGTAAATAGCAATGGATAACATCTAGCCTACTTTTGAAACTTAAAATGACTCTCTCTCTCAAAATAGACCATTTTCTGGGGATCCTCTTTAGCTCCTTAAATAAGGTCAGGTTCTTTCAGGACAGCACAGAATATTATGCCTACTACCAGTACATCCAAGATTGTTGTGCAGTATTTTTCAGAAAGAGACGTCTGTTCTAATCTGTAATCAAAGCTGCACTGTTTATAAACAGAGAGTAGTTTACACTAGTCAAAGAACATGTATTCTTTATGCTAATTTTACTTTTCCTTCTCTTTCCACCTCATTAGTCTATAGAGCTATGCAGCCACAAGATCTTATTTTTGTTACTACTACTTATCTATTACAGGAAATAAGTGTGATCATTAACATTTATACCATGGTCAGCCAGTCTGCTTTTCAAAGTGCAGTTATTTTGGTAATCCTTAACTAGACAGACTCATCTAAAAGTTAAAATTTTATGTTCCAGAGTGCACGAGGAAGACAAATGAGCTGGTGAACGAGAAATGCACCAAAAAGGAGTTCAAGAGGAAGAAGCTACAGAGGAGCCAGACCAAGGAGAAGAGTCGCACACTGGAGCTGAGACAGTCTCACAGTGACCTACAGGAGCTCACCAAGGTTACTTCCCCTACTTCAATTTGTGGATCAGGGATTACTGTTACGTAATAAATAGGCCGAGTCTCTGGCTGTACATCTCGGCAGTTAATTAATTTAGAAACGTGATGATGTAATCTTTAGACAGTTTTGGATTGTAACTTTCAGATGGTTTCTGCACCTCTTCTCTGTTCTTAGCTTTGACTAATAGCGGTTACATGTGTTTGAAAAAGGCAGATGTCAGTTTACTGGTTTCTTAATCTGAGCTGACATTCCCCTCAGGTATACCAAGAGGTACTGATGAAACACAGGCAGCAGATTTGTGATTTGGAGCTGCAGCAGGACAACAGGGTGGCAGAGGGCCTCTGTGACCTTTGGAAGGTAAAAGATTGATTACCTAAGTGTGTACTTATACTTCTAAATGGATATATCCACTATCCTTATGTGAATTCCTGTATCTTTAGAAACTTCGTACCTCTTGGTCAAAGCGGCTCGGGGAGCTCGCCAAGGACGTCTTTCTCGCTTCTGTTCCTGTCCAGACGAAACTCTCTGCTGAACACTGTGAGAAACTGTGGTTGGATGTGGAGCAGGAGCTGGCCGCTCAGCTGCAGCAGACAGAGTGCATCACCAAGCAGCAGCTGGAGGACATTAAAGCTCAGCTGGATAAAGACGGACAGGTCTGTAGTGGATCAGATCCGTTTTTATCAACTTCTTCATTGGCGATTGACAGCTGGATACTTTCAGTATTTCACTTTGAGTTTTTGCAACATGTTTGCAAGAGTATATTGGTACTAAAAGCATTTTATTGTTTCTAATCAAGCCTGTAATTTTATAGATATGGAGTGAAGGGATTGCTCTGGTGCAGGCCTGTCTGAAACATCTGAGTGAACAACAGATGAAGATCCTCCGTGACATGGTGGCCCGACAGAGCTACAGTCTCAACAGGTGAAAATAGAATACCTGTCAAAAAGTATATATGACATTGAGGGTAATGAAACTACATTTGCACTAACAATAGATGTCCAACACAGCTGTCTTCTGTATGGCCTTATCCATTTATGTATAAATATATATCTACAGCAGTTCTTCTTCTGAGTTAATAGAAAGTTTGGGAATATTATCTTTCTCTCAGTCAAACAGGGAGGCTGATAGAGATGAAACATGAGCACCTGTTGGCGGTGGTGCAGAGGCACTTTGTGGTCAGGCACTTCAGTCTGCACATGCTGAAGGAGATGAGGCTGTCCAAACTGAAGACACTCTCTCAGACTGATTTCAGAGCTCTGCTAATGGAAGATCCCAGCAAAACCCAGCCCTGTGTTAACTCAACTCTCAAGGTGGGAAAAGTGTGCACATGGAGATAAAGTGTTTTGTACTGAATCTGGGGACCTACTGTAGGACTGTGTTGTATTATAGTAATAAATACCTTTAGACCTCTTTTAGGGATCCTCAGCAGATCACACCAATGAGTGTATCACATCACATTATTGCTGCCTCCTAACAATCACAGAGCAGCAGTGCCAGCCTGGCAGAGAGACATCTGGGCCCAGAGAGCCAACTGCTGGGGAACAGCTTCCAGCAAGAGTTCCTGTCTGAACTGGAAACAGGAACCGAGCTTCTCCAGAATCATGCACAGCTGGTGCTGGGCAACGCCCTCAGCCACGCCATCCAACAGATGATGGGAGCCCCGCCTCCAGAGTCACAGACATGCCCTAAACAGGATGACGGCCTCAAGGTAGGGTTTTGGTTAAAGTTATTTATTTGAGAGGATTATTTCATTCATCTTCATTGAGTTTGGATCAGTGTTCTGTGGTCAGTAATCTGAGCATAGTGCAGACCCAGATTTTTTATTTTTTATTTATTTACTTTTTCCCATTAGCACCACCTGACTGAGGCCGCTGCAGAGAGTGTTTATGTGACCAAAGACTCTCTTACTGCGCTGGTCCAAAGCTACTTTTCCCACCTACAGGATATTACCAAAAAACTGCAGCAGGATCAGCTGAGCATAAACCAGGGTGAGATTACACAACCACACTGTGTTGGATGGTTTTCTGTTACTATGCATAGTATATTTCTCTGCACTCTGCCACCAGAGTACAGCTTACTATCCATGAAAAACATTTAAAGTCATACATGGTCCCTTTAAAAAGTAAAATAAATTCACTTTTGAGTTGACAGAATGCTCCTAAATTACAAAGAATGTTTTAGTTAATTTTAAACTTTTCCTTCAGAGGTGAATGAGAAGCAAGACAGCAGCAGTCAGCTGAGCAGTGCTCTACTGAGGGAGCTGGTGAACTGGGGAAAGAAACCTGCCTCTGCTGAGTTTCAACAGAGGTACAATACCACAGGCAGTGCTGGAAACTTTAATCAATTGATGTCTTACATTAAATAAGCATAATTTGTCTTTGATGTCTTATGTATTAGGGTTGAACTTCACAAAAGGAAGGTGCTGGAGCAGTGCGATTTGGATAAGGAGATAATATATGACGAGCTGAGGCAAAAGAAACTATCCCAGGATCAGACCATGGAAAGGATCAAAGGACAGTTACTGGTTAGTATGCTTCATATCTATTCTCCCTCTCGACTTGAAGATGAGGTGTATGAATATATTTTTGATCCTACACAGTTATTTTCTGTAAGCACTGTGATGCTTTGTCCATTAGGAGGCAGAAGAAAGCTTCATAAACGAGGTGGCAGCTTTGGCCCGGATTTCTGTGCACAGTCCAGATCCAGAACCCAGCGGTGAAGAGGATAACGCTGGTAAAAAAAAAACAAAAAAAACCCTCTACACCCTGGAGAACAAAAATATAGTGTATGCCACTTCTTTCCTACCCTTTAAATAATGCTCTGAATCTCAACAGGTGACCAGAGCACCACAATACTGGACCTGATTGCCCTGAACCCTGCATTAGATCCAGCTCTGAATCCTTCACTGACTCCATCTTTTGTGACTCCTGTGGTGAAATCCAAACCAAAGAAGAAAAGAGAACGAGAGTCTCAACTCAGCTGAAAGTCTTACCACCATAGAGTTTACATATTCATACTGTAATACCCTGTGAAAGGTTTACTCTTATTTTTATAGTTTTATAAGACGCAGTTTCTCTGATGATACTAATGTATAAATGCACTATCCAGACTAATTTTATGTTTTTAGAAGTGACATTTTTTTACTTCAGTTTGTCTATACTCTAATTAACATGAAATAACACAGTAACATCACTGATTTTGAACGTGTCATCTTTTGTTCCTTCTCCTCACCTGCGCATTAGGACTATAATGCAACAGGCCTGACAGTAATGCATTATTTCCTGCACCCACACAGCTTTTCATACCACGGCTCATACACTGCATCGATTCCTGAGTACATGGGATGATTGATGCTATCCTCAGTAAGTTGTCGGATGAATTAGAGATGTCCACTCTGATTGTAGCAGAGTGCTACTACTCAGCGATGAAAGCCTTGCCCTTCTCTTGCTCTAATGGGGTTTTAAGTACAACCCTTTATGGATGATAATGCAGAGTAATGGTGAAAAGTCTGGGAGGAGCTGAAGTCTGGCAGACATGTCTGTGTGTGTGCAGGCAATTTCGCCTGGACCCTGTGCTTTACTGTCAGTTTGGACTTTTAGGCGCGTCAATTAGCAAACATCAATTTTTAATCTGCCCTTTATTTGTATGCTCCACTTGCACACATAACCAATTACTGCGATGGCACCCTGAGAAAATATGCTCCTTGATTGTGACCCTCTCATACTCATCGGAGCGTCCTGCCAAGAGTGCGTCTCTCCTCCGATGTATCAATTAGAAACGTGGGTGTACTGTTGACTTTGCAAGTGTCTGTCGCTGATCTGTAGAGAGGGGAAACCGTTTGGATGTATTTTGAGGTCCCTTAGGGGACTGCAGGGACTTGTGGGAAGATGACCTGATTTCTAATTTTCTCCTCTCCTGCCTGGGCTGTGGGCTAGTAGTCGCTGCTACAAACAGAGAAGCCCTTGAAAAGGAGTGTGATGGTGCGAACCGACCCAGGACCTATTTGGAAAATGGCCTTTGCGCACGATTTTGGATTTTGTTGATGGATACAGGTGTGGCTGTGATTCTCCTTCAGTAGATTCAGGTGAGTGGAAAAAACACACAGGGTTACATTTGCTAGTGAGGTTGTTTACAATCCATATTGCATTTGCAGCACTGTGGTGTCATTGATATTGTCCCAGCTGACACACAAACCCAAAGCGGGTCCCAGCGCAGATCAGTGCGACTTTTTAAAGAAAAACAGCTCGTCCCACTTCCGCCTTTTTATGATCAAATGCAACAATTACCTTCTATAAAGTTACCATATGCACGTTTTTCCTCACCTTTACATTCAGTAAAGTGGAGACTGTGCCCTGGAGCTGTTAATAGAAATCATTAGATTAAAAATGTCCAGTGAGATAAGGAGGTGCGCAGTGTGACGGCGTCATCACATCAGATGAGCGGTTATTTTAGGACCCCAAAATAAGGTCGCTTTCCACAATGTTTCATTCTAACTGGGAAAAACTCTACTTTGTCTTATATGTCTCATCCATGTTGAGCAGCAAACAGTAAGAAAAATCTAAAATAATAATAATGATTGCACTGTCAGCTCACTCACTATTGTGGTATTACAATTTAGTACCGATAATAACGACATGTACCACATAATTTTTTATAATAATATTCCTATGAAGACTTTACAGTACTGTTCAAAGGCAGCTCCATCATTCTTGATAATGATTATTAATTATTCTTATATTTTTGGGGGACTGCAAGAAAATTTTAATCTCATTTTTCAACACTTTAAATATTATCAGAAATGGGAACTCAGTCCACCTGTACTCATTTTTTATGGCTATTCATATTTATGCACATTGATGCCATTTTCATTTTTATTTTTATTTTTATTTTTATTTTGAGTTGCCTTGTTATTGACAGGTGTAATACAATTATAATAACCTTGCCAACTGCTCTGTCCTTACTGTCAGGTGTGCAGCCATGGCTAACCTGCAGCAGGAATACCCTGGAGTCCTCCTGGGGATCCTGGAGGAACTGGCCAATATGCGCCAGTGGCTGACTTTCCAGGACCTTTGCCGTATGGTTAGCACCCGTTTTGACCTCGAGCACCTCGTCGAGCTCAGGAGTTTGCTGTTCGCCGCTGCCAGCAGGGACCCCTGTTTCCCAGCCACACTATTCAGAGACCGAGTTTCCACCAGAGGCCAGGGGCTGTCACCTATAGGCGTCGCTGCTGACATAGTGACTATCTTCAATCTTATTCAGATGACGGGTGGAGTTTTTGATGAAAGCCAACCAATGAGAGCCCACACAGTCCTCCCTGTCGACCAGTCCCCAGGTCCCAGTCTGCCTGGAATCCACCAGCTGACCATTCCTGGTCGAGAACGAACACGAGCTCACTCTGACTCCAGTGGCACGTCTATCGACCAGCACTTGCTGTTTCCAAAACCTAATTACTCGGTCCGCAAGAGAGGAAGTCTTCCCCCAGATCCCATCTCACTTGTGTCCTCCCCTCCCGTTAGAGCAAGGGCTGTCTCTTTCGACTTGCCTCACACCACACTTTTGTACCCTAGTGGTCAAATCCCCAACGAGATCATGAAGAATATCTACCTGCCTTTGGAGACGGACAGTGAGTCCAGTGGAGATTCTGCCCCCATCGAGGTGTTCGAAGCTGAACCAGGATCATCAGTTGACCAGAAGAGAAACATCTTTAGGAAGGACTTCCACAACCAGCCGCCTCTAATACCACAGGTAACTGTTAGTAGTGAGTCTCCCAGTCCCAACAAAGCGCAGAAAGGCTTTGATAATCACAGCTTTGAAATGATACCAAATCCTTACCCATCGCCAACAACAGTTCACTCCGCAGCAGAGCAGCGGGCTAAACATGAGAGCATCGATGACCTACAGGACTCAACTTATTTCGGACCCGGGTCAGTTCCAGAGACATCTCCCCGGCACCTTCAACCTCCCAGGACGCAAAGGCCCATCTGGAGCAATAAGAGTCACAGTCTAGAGGACCGGATAAGCATGGGCACCATGGGGATGTCGATGGAATCGCAAGTGGGACAGCTTCCAAGACGATCAACTCCTGCTATCAGCAATTTGGGAAGCGAAAATGAGCTGGATGGAGTCAAGGCTCAAGGAACACAGACAGACCCACCAGACGCCCGGAGACTCCGCAGCCTGGTTCACGCTGACCGCCTCTCCTTCATGACATCCTTAGACGACCCTGAGTTTGGTGAGGATGACATCAGTGCCATCTTTCGGTTCTTAGATGACATAAGCATGTGTGGCTCCACAGGAGTCCTGCACGCACCCGATGGCTCCGTTAATCAGGATACTCCCGAGGCCAGACGTGGCCGCCTAGGTCAACTCCAAAGGCTCTTCCACTCTCTGGAAAGCAGTGATGATGGGCTCAAAGCCAGTGTCTGTAAGCTGCTGCTCCGTATGAGCCAGATAGAAAGACAACTGGAGTCACTGAATGATGTGAAGGCTGAAATTTCGCAGGTACTCTCTGCTCTGCAGCGGCTGGATGAGAAGATCCAGCAACCTATCAGTGGTGGTGGACAAGAGTCCAGCGGGAGATGGCTTGAGCCTCTAAGCGGTGTTTCCTCTTTTATGAGCCACCCTGTAACTCCTTCTGAGTCATCAGAGCCTCAGCCTCTGTCTGTATCTGGGCATTTGTTTCCAGCAACCAGCACAAGTAGTCTGGACTGGAGCCGGTGGAACACTCCAGGAGATCAAACAGAGGGCAGCAAAAGTCTTGCGGATTCAAAGGGCACGAAAGAGGGAAAGAAGGATGCATCATCTCGCCGTGCCTCTAAAACTCACCCTGACGAGAAAGGTGTATCTGATTCCAAACCACTGAATGTCTCTAATTCTGCACGAGACTGGACGGTGTCGTTCTCAAAAAGCAAAGAAGGCAGAGCTTCACAAAGAAAAAACACACAGGTAGAGAAATTCCACATTTTATGTTCTGCATGTGAAGTGTACATTTTAGCCTAACTTTTTTAGTAAGTAAGAGAGTCAGCTGTAAATCATTTTGCAAGTAATAGTTCAGAAGTTGCACAGTGTGTATTTCCATGCCGTGCAGCCATAAGATGTGTTGGGTCTGTTGCTAACTCCATATTCTGCTGAGTAGAGTGATGGGATAATTTGTTAGGTATTGATTTAAACTTGTATAATGAATTATGTTTGATCAGAGCTGCAAGGAAATGCAACTCATCCATTCTGAAGCATGTGCATGGTGATAGTTAGTTGAACTAATATTAATTTGGATATATTTTCACATAATTATAAGAATAATAATAATGATGAGTAAAATAAATATTGATGTATAGATAAAACCTGAATTTTGTCCATGTTTATTCTAGGTTGATCAATCAAGCAGCACCACAAACCTCCTCTCCCAAAAGTCCACAAATCTTGTGGAACAAGTGTTCAACTCATCACTGTTCCGCCACAAAGACAGCAGTCTAACAGGGGGGCTGACCTCTGGGAAGATTCTGGACCCCAGACTGCCTGAGGGGAGGGGAAGGCCCATATGGACTGTGGATGACAGAGAGGCACGGATTTCCCCTTTAGACTTACAGGTAAATATTGTTGACTTTAAATGAATTCATGTTGTGTTTCTTTTCTGTTTGTCAATAAGCACATATCTCTGCTCTAAAACTAAATGTGCATTATGTTTGTCAGGCTCATGAGTCTCTGAACCCCAACAACATGGAGTTCTGGATGGATGACATCTACACTCCAGGTTACGATGCTCTACTCAGGCGTAAAGAGGCTGACCTCCGCCGGGCCAAGATCTGCAAGCTGCTTGCACTCATCGCCATTGTTGTGGCTATAATTCTCATCATCGTCATTCCCATTTGCACCGTGGGCTAATGAAGACCTGACAGGCTGCATTGTTGCCTGTTTTCATTTCCTTTATTTCTTCACTTATTTTCAGCAGCTGTGTGCTGTAGCCTGGAATGTGCACGCCATTCTCATTTTTTTGAGATTAGTATGAGAGACTGTGACACTAGGACTCTAAAGCTGGATTGGTGATCAGTTATCATTCAGTACCTCCTTGGATTTTTGTGCATGTAGCACCCTTATTTTTTTCTCTGAAAAAAAACCAACAAAAAAGATGATTTGAACTGTAACTTACTTTGAAATTACACAGTCATTCCCTCATGCAGTTACAACAAACTGTAAGTCATCTCCCATGCCAAGATTTTTGTCTTCCTTTTCTTGTCATTTATTTAATCATCTATGTTATTAATAATTTCAGGTGGCTGTAAAAGGAAGTACAATAATTAGCTATGAAGGTTTTAAGCAATTCCAAAATAACTCTGTGTGGAGAATAATAATACTGAGCCGATCCAAAAGTGTCAATTTCTTCCTACTTTCTCATTTTGTCTGCACTTTTCTGAGAAACAACACTGTTACAAATGCATTGTGAATCAGCTTCAGCACTGAGCACTGCCTGACCCGTTCTTGCTGTTCCCATGAGAACAATACAGGGCTTACTTCACTTCTATGTAAGATAATAGTTTCTTCCCTACATGAGTGTTTTACATCTACAATTTATAAATAGTACTGGATTGTGTGGACAGGAGCATTTTTATTTTCTTTTAGTTTGAATGTTCTTGTACTTTCATTAAGCGACAAGATACAGTGCTCAAACATGCTTAAATCAATAAAAATAATATTTTTATAGAGTTTTCTCCCATTTTTCAAACAGGAAAAAAAATGAACTGTTTAATCCACTTGTGAATGTGTTTGGCTTGTGGAGCAGAGTGTTTACCAAGTGTCAGGTTTCAAGAAATGAAAGGTTGTTGTTGATGATGCCTTGGCCCCGGAGCAGTGGAGGAAAGAGTGGGGGCATTTCCAGTAAACACTCTCTGAGTGAGAGATTCCACTTATAATTCAATTGATGGGCTGTTCGGACTGCACCTATGCACATTATCTTTTAACAGTGCTCACTCTGCCGGCGCTTTCTCCACATACCTGCAGACTCATTCAGCACCACCAGATGCATCTGGCGTTCATTCACTTATCAGTGTTGTCACATTTCATTTTGTAAAGACATCCTGTTAAACTCAGGATGTTAACTTTTTGGTGCCAGATTAAAAACCTCCATGGGGGCTGACACAAAATATGTCACACCTGTAAAATGTAATGGTATCCAACACAGTACCTCTATAACAAACAGAGCCCTTGTAAAGCTTCTGCAGTTCAGTTTTTGCTGAGACTGTCAGAGTGATGTTGATTGAGCACTAAAGTTGAGCTGTAATGTAATGTACACGGTTGCATATAGTGTGGTTAAAAACATGGAGCACACTTAAAAGTACACTGTAATCTAATACAACCCCATTAGTAACCACAGCCTCAAAATGACCAAATAATTTAATTAAACCTTTGACACCACCTCAATAGAGATGTAACAGTGTAAGCTCCACAATACCAGTATTTATTGCAGGGCTGAGATTGCATTATATTTTGTAGGTGTTCCTGTTATTGTACCCACTTCCCCTGATGTGCATTATTTTGTTTGTCAATAAGAGTCGATAAGCAAGGACCAAAGGGTTAAATCACAAAGCACATAACTGCAACATCCACAGTTTTCTGGTCCAACTAGACTGCTGTTTCACATCATACCTCCCTCTCACCTTACATATCCTGGGTGGATCTCCACTGCCACCATCAATCAAGACATAATGCCCAAAGCATAAATGAATAAGCACTTTACTCCATTAAAGGTGTACACAACAAAGCGTGCAGAAACAATCCATCAAAGAGGGAAAAATTACTTTGGAAAGCTTGTTTGTTTTGTCATACCTTAAAAACTTTACTTTGCTTTGTGTACACAAATATGCACAGGAAGTATGGAGGGTGTGCTCTGCTTCACTGTATGCTCCTAAGTAGATGTTATGTGTATCTGCCAAGTGTTCCCCATGAGACTGCTTGTGGATCCATTACCTTTCCAGTGGTGCCACTGAGGAGGCCTGACTGTGCACAATCCGCAGGTGCTTCCTCTGAAACTTCTGTGCATTAGAGCTTCCTGATACTTTTTCACTCCTGAGATACACATATAAATTTTAATATTGTTTTTGTAATGTCCAAGCACCTTGAAGAAAGACATGTGAAAATCTGTGACCTCATTATTCAGGTAAACACAAAAAAACAGACTGTAAACAAAATAAAATATGTACATACTGTATATTCCAATCCAGGTAACCGCTGTGCAATGCTTCATATGATTATGGGGGTCTATGTTGACTTATTTTGCCTGTCTGAATAAACTTGGCAAAGGGTTTGAGTGCCTTTTACAGTATTTTATGTGCCATGATAATTAATAAATGAAGATCTAAATGCAATATGTCATAAACATGTACTCATCACATAAAAATGTCTCCTGAAAATAACTGCTCTGCAATTGTGTGCAGCTATACTTGCAGATAGTAAAATTAGTCCACTCACTTTAAGAAAGGGCAGACAGTGATTGGCGTGAAAAGAGAATTGTGGCAGTGTAATGATCCATGACTGGAGGAAATGTACGTATAGAGATGAATAATTGATCAAGACAGAGAGGTCATATTGACTGACTGATCCTATTATCTCAAATCAACTATAGAAGACTTGCAGCACTCAGATGACAAACACATACAAAGTGTAAAGCTGAGACAGTCAATGAATTGAAAACAATCATACAGGCACCCACAAATCAGCTACAGTCTGTTGTTGAGTTATTTGTGATGTCCTATGGTGTAGACACATACATGTTCATGCAATTGATTTAGTGTGTGTATGTTTGTGTGTTATCCTCATTTCACAATGCACAGTAGAGCTGCTGCTGCACCCAGATATGCCATCCATGGCTGATTAATGATGTTGTTGTGTGCATCCCATGTGCCAAGACGAAGACAACAGGACAGTTACTGAGTGTTTCAAAAGAATTTATGATTTCCCACATAATATTACCCCACTATATTACAGTGACACACATAAGGAGGAATTTGACTCACCTCAAACAAACAGTGTTTTTAGTTTATTGCAAAAGAACCGTGTATATATTAAAGTTAGTAATATTACAAATTGGGCTAATAGGGACAGTCGGTAGGCTGGAAGCAGATATATGAGAAGAAGCAGTCTCAGATACAGATCTTATATCAAACATCTTTCAATGACAGACCCAGCTCATTGTACATGGAACTTGATCAATATTAAGTGATGCACTGGGTCATCACCCGCAATATATTGCTGACAAGATAAGACAAAACTTTATTATTCCCCAAAGGGAAACTACAGTAAAATAGGCGCTTGTGTAGAAGTACTTTGAAACACATACAGCAGAGGTACTCAATCCTGGTCCTCAAGAGCCGCTATCCTGCATGTTTTAGATGTGTCCCTCTTCCAATGATCAGGATCGTTATCAGGCTTCTGTAGAGCTTGATGATGAGCTGATCATTTGAATCAGGTGTGTTGGAAGAGGGACACATCTAGGATAGCGGCGCTCGAGGACCAGGATTGAGTACCTCTGACATACAGTATATGTTCAAAGTGTATTAACTTCATTTAATCATGATGGAGGTTCTCCATATCATAGCATATGATAGAGCACAGGTGTCAAAGTCGTGCCATGGAGGGCCGAGACCCTGCAGGTTCTCTTTCCAACTGGCTCTCCAGCAGGTGATCTCACTGATTAGCTCATTTGCTCAAACTGAAGGAGGTGTTGATCATTAAAATCACCTGCTTCAGGAGCTGGTTGGAAAGAAAACCTGCAGGGTCTCGGCCCTCCATGGCACGACTGTGGCACCTGTGTGATAGAGGGTGTCCATAACACTTATGTAATGCACGGAAGACATCCAGAGTCTTAAAATGCTGATAAATCACTCAAGTGAAAATTTATTGGCTAATGGAAAGAGACTAACCAAATCATTTACAACTTAATTTTAGAAAAAGATATATACAGTATCAGTAAAAGTTTGGACACACCCCATAAAACCAATGGTTTTCCAGTGACAACAAAACACATGTACAGACAAAAGGATCTACCCAGCTTGTTAAACATGTTTAACTCTGATTACAAATTATGTAGACTTTAGGTCAGCAGGCTTGAAAACACTTGTGTCACTCCCACTGTCAAACACAAGAGAGGCAGAGTCAGAGGTGTAGTCTATGTGATACGCAGGTATATGACGTATACCTGCTAGAAAAGGTCCAGAATTTCTGTATAACCACTGAAAAATGCGCAAAGATACGCATCAGCATGGTTTTGTGACATAACTTTCACTTTCCACTTCATTTTCTGTGTAACGAAGCGGCCCCTTTTGGACCATATGCCACTTTTCCGCTGATACCTCCTTGCCTTTTGAAATGAGTTGTTTTCAAGTTAGAGCCTGGTTAAAA
Source organism: Pseudochromis fuscus (assembly GCA_900323345.1). Classification (NCBI taxonomy): domain Eukaryota; kingdom Metazoa; phylum Chordata; class Actinopteri; family Pseudochromidae; genus Pseudochromis; species Pseudochromis fuscus. The sequence goes on along the minus strand of OOFC01033072.1, from coordinate 1,234 downwards.
ATGTGCTCCGATGTTTTCGGAGATATAAGCTCTAGTTACAACCTCCGTCAGCTGTTCTACTGACCGGGTGGTCAGAGCCATAGACTGTATTTAAAGATTATACAGTCTATGGCACAGATGTCAAAGTGGTGCCATGGAGGGCCGAGACCCTGCAGGTTTTCTTTCCAGTTGGCTTTCCAGCAGGTAATCTCACTGATTTCCTCCTTTGCTCAAACTGAAGGAGGTGTTGATCATAAAAATCACCTGCTTCGGGAGCTGGTTGGAAAGAAAACCTGCAGGGACTCGGCCCTCCCTCCACGACTTTGACACCTGTGGTCTATGGTCAGAGCTCACATTTTTTTTCAGCTGACATTATTAAATAACATTTTGACGTTGCAGTAAAACGCTGTTATTGTACATTGAACCTATATATCTATTTTCCCCATATAGTAGAAACTTATTATATTGACTATAACCTACAGACTGTCATCTCTCTCCTTCTTCGTCTGATGGCTACACGGAAATGTGACTGTTTTCTGTATTGGAAACGCAACCGAGGCAAGGCAGGCGAGTCGAGCCGAGCCGACGCGTGACGTGGCGAGGCAAGTTGAGCCGAGGTGTGGTGTGGCGAGGTGAGCAGAGCCGAGTAGGTACCAGCGGAAAAGTGCCAATAGAGGTTTCAGACCCGATGTTGATTAGCAGTGACGTGGCATCCACGAGATGATAACTGGACTTGGTACAGCAACAGTACCAAACTAGAAAAGCACTCTGAGAGCGCAGACCTCCACCAAGCACTGTTAAGGGTAATTGATACTTTCCGTGTCCGCATGTCCGCGTTGGTGCACGAGGGTCCGCGTCATGTAAATGTCATGGAACACGTCAGGAAGCGCTCGAGCAGACAGGCGTGGAGGCGTCTGCGTACAGCTCCAAAAATGTGAGTGCGTCGCCTGGGCACGGAGGGCACGAGCAACTGCACTAAGCTTGCGCTAGCATATCAAGATGGACGCCGTCGAGGAGAGACTTTGCGAGGAGAATCCTTAAAAAAATTCCTGGATCCAGACGGTGATGTGGATCACCCCCAAAATGAAATCAGTTCTTCCTTTTCCCACTTCCAACATATCCTGAAAATTTCATCAAAATCCGACCATAAGTTTTTGAGTTATCTTGAACACAGACAAACAGACAGACTGACAGACTGACAGACAGATAAAAACATAACCTCCTTGGCGGAGGTAATGAGCAGTTCTCTATTTGT